>SZWC01013141.1:0-17562 GCA_023375785.1 Penium margaritaceum
AAAGTCCATTGCTTCTGGGAAGCAACACGGCTGATCAGTCACCTTGGCACAAGGATGCTTATGTGTCAAGCCCACAGCGCAAGTCTCTTGGTGATGTGGCAGGGTCAAGCCACTTCTTAGGAATGTGTTTTTGAGTTCTAGGACTGGACAGGCAGCTATAAAAGGACTTGTCTTGCATGCTGATCAATCAACCCTTGCTTGATGCTCTCTTGCGTATTGACGACTTGAGCTCTTCTTGAGATGTAATGCTAAGGCGTTAGTACTCTTGAAGGTGAAGTGTATGCCTGATTAAGTTTGGGGTGCATGACACATGTCAACAAAGGAAGAAGGCCTAAAAACCTTTGTGAGCTTTTCGGTTTCGCGGCTNTGCTGTGGAAGCTTCCAAGAAAGAAAGTCCGTAGCTTCTTGGACGCTACATGGTTGGTCTGTCACCTTGACACTAGGATGCTTATGTGTCAAGCCCACAGTGCAAGTCTATTGGTGACGTGGCTGGTTCATGCCACTTCCCAGGAATGTGCTTTTGAGTTCTAGGACTGGACAGGCAGCTATAAAAGGACTTGTCTTGCATGCTGATCAATCAACCCTTGCTTGATGCTCTCTTGCGTATTGACGACTTGAGCTCTTCTTGAGATGTAATGCTAAGGCGTTAGTACTCTTGAAGGTGAAGTGTATGCCTGATTAAGTTTGGGGTGCATGACACATGTCAACAAAGGAAGAAGGCCTAAAAACCTTTGTGAGCTTTTCGGTTTCGCGGCTTCTCTGCCAGAGGTGGTTAGCTCAGTAGCTAACACAAGGGAGAGAGGGAGCAAGGGAACGAGGGAGCGAGGGAACAAGGGAGCAAGGGAACAAGGGAGCGAGGAAGCCAGATTGCCAGGGATCCAGGGGGCAAGGGAGCAAGGGAGCAAGGGATCTAGGGAGCGAGGGAGCAAGGGAGTGAGGGAGCAAGGGAGCCAGGAAGCGAGGGAGTGAGGGAGCCAGAGAGTGAGGGAGCAAGGGAGCGAGGGACCTAGGGAGCGAGGAAGTGAGGGAGCTAGGAGCAAGGGAGCAAGGGAGCAAGGGAGCGAGGGAGCGAGGGAGAGATGGAGCAAGGGAGGGAGGGAGGGAGCGTGGGAGCCAGGGAGCAAGGGAGTGAGGGAGCGAGGGAGCGAGGGAGCGAGGGAGCGAGGGAGCGAGGGAGCGAGGGAGCGAGGGAGCGAGGGAGCGAGGGAGCGAGGGAGCGAGGGAGCGAGGGAGCGAGGGAGCGAGGGAGCGAGGGAGCGAGGGAGCGAGGGAGCGAGGGAGCGAGGGAGCGAGGGAGCGAGGGAGCGAGGGAGCGAGGGAGCGAGGGAGCGAGGGAGCGAGGGAGCGAGGGAGCGAGGGAGCGAGGGAGCGAGGGAGCGAGGGAGCGAGGGAGCGAGGGAGCGAGGGAGCGAGGGAGCGAGGGAGCGAGGGAGCGAGGGAGCGAGGGAGCGAGGGAGCGAGGGAGCGAGGGAGCGAGGGAGCGAGGGAGCGAGGGAGCGAGGGAGCGAGGGAGCGAGGGAGCGAGGGAGCGAGGGAGCGAGGGAGCGAGGGAGCGAGGGAGCGAGGGAGCGAGGGAGCGAGGGAGCGAGGGAGCGAGGGAGCGAGGGAGCGAGGGAGCGAGGGAGCGAGGGAGCGAGGGAGCGAGGGAGCGAGGGAGCGAGGGAGCGAGGGAGCGAGGGAGCGAGGGAGCGAGGGAGCGAGGGAGCAAGGGAGGGAGGGAGGGAGAGAGAGAGAGAGAGAGAGAGAGAGAGAGAGAGAGAGAGAGAGAGATGAGAACCTTCCTAGAATCTGTTTGGATTTTATCTCATTGAAAATGGTCCACTATGGTGAGCGCTAGAGTCCAAAACGTCAGACAACTATGCAAAACAGAGACAAGTATTGGAGTAAGAGGGTGACCCCCTCTTACAGGTGAGGATCGCTAGTTGATCCTCATCCAGCGGCCGACGAGCGAGGCCTGCCGGTGAGTAGCAAAATGTGAGGACAAAGCCCTCGCATACCCCCTCAAAGTTGGGGTTTCGGACTCGGATAACCCAAGGGCACATCAGCAAACACAAATTGCTAACAAGCCTCGTATTATCCTAACAGATCTCTGATGGAGGGACTAATCTAGGTCTCTCAAGAGTCTCAACAAAATACTTCTAAGCCGGTCAACCATGTGAGAGAGGAAGTCAACAGATCCGTGGCCATGGTGGAGACGAGCACACACGGGCACGAATCCTGGTTTGTTGTGAGAGTATGCCGGGATGTTGTATGCTCATGATGTGTCACCTTCACTCCGAGAAAAAACGTGTCCTGCGCACTCACAACCACGAGAAAAACATGTACATAGGAGTTAACACGCTCCCTTGGATGGGATTGTGACAGGCTTACATCCTAATTGATGCAGTTGAAACAGCAGGGATGGAGAAGGGAGTGCTTTGGTGAGGAAGTCTTCCAACTGTGCTCCCCACCAGGTTTAGTAGCTTCTCACAGAAAGTGGTATTTGACATTGATATGATTGGTGCGTAGATGCAACACACCATCATTGGCAGCAATGCAACGTGCCGCGGAATTGTCGGTACGCAATGACATAGCAGGCACATCGAATCCCAACTCTTGCAGTAGGCATGCAAGCCAAATACCTTCACACACCACCTCACCCAGAGCCGTATACTCAGCTTGAGTAATGCTGTGTGCCAAACAGGATTGCTTTCCACTACGCCATGACACAGCGGTGTCCCACATCCGAAATACATAACCACCACGGCTGCAAGCTGCACGGTCGCGAGCATCTTCACTGTCACAAGAGCCATCAAGCATCGGATTTAAAGTCAAAGCAAACACCAGTCCAAGCTCAGCTGTGTCCAACACATAGTGCAGAAGCTTGAACAAAGCCTTGTGATGCGTGCTGCATGGTTTTTGGCTGACTTGGGCTAGCACATTTACAGCACAGGAGATTTCCGGTCGTGTAGTGGTGGCCAAGTATGACAAGCTGCCCTTGATCTGTTGGTACAATGTGGGATTAGTCACAGGTCCATAGTCCGTTGTCCGTGCATCCAGCAGCTGAGCATAGACATTGGGGCTCATGGGTGAATGCCTTGGCAGTAGGTAATGCAGTAAGTGTTCGAACCAAAGAGTGAGGTGTGCAATGAACCGTCCTTGATGCAGAGTGAGGGTTCGCGCAAATCTGTTCCTAAATGAGGTCATACCAAGGAAGTTATGTGCCTCTCCTACATCTGTCATGCGGTAGTGCGCGGTGAGCAGTGCTTTGGTTTGTGTTATGAGTCTGGATGAGGGAGAGAGAATTAGCAGGTCATCCACATAGACATGCAGAGCAATTGGGACACCGCCCTCCCATCACAGAAACAACGAGGGATCACAATCGCTCTGTGTAAGCCCTCCTAGTTCCAGTATATGTCGGATTTCCTTGTTCCAACACCTTGGGGCTTGTTTGAGACCAAAGAGTGCTTTCAGCAGTAACCACACCCTGTCAGTGCCATCATCAAAAGCCTTCTGGTTGTTTGATGTAAAATTCCTCTTCAACAGGACCATTGAGGACCATCCATTTGGTGGATGTCCCAATCCTCACATGCCACAGCTGCCAGCAGCGTGCAGCCTGTCCCATACATCTCTAGAGGCACGTAGATGTCAGTGAAGTACCTTCCTGGTACTTGATGAATTCCCTTTGCCACCAATCTGGCTTTGCAGTTTTCAATCAGGCCAGCCAGGTTGTGCTTTAGTTTGAGTACCCATTTTACGTCAATTGCTTTCCATCCGGGTGGTAATCCTACCAGCTGGCACACGCCATGGTCTAGGAGAGCATTCAGCTCCACCGTCATGGCCTTCTCCCATTCAGACGTATCGGCGCATTCCCTTTCCTCTTCACGCCAGTGGTTCAGTCAGTTTGGTCTCCTTGCTTTTGACTCTGATGTAAAATCTATGTTTGTAGTCAACCCAAGGTAGACGGCGTAGTGATCTCCGCACCGGCTCAGCAAGTGGTGTTGATGTCACCTCAGTGTTAGTGTGTCTTCTTGTGGGATCTAGACCAGGCATGTAGGATGGAGATCCTGAGTACGTGCTTGTGAGATCCGTACGAGAGGACAGATCCGTAGGCACAGGCTAGACAGCACCAAGGTCTTGTGGCATACCAGACCATTGTGTTTGACTGGGAACAAAGGCAGGCACACTCACCTACTAGGGAAAGTGCACGGGAAGGGGCATTTGCGGAGCCTGCCGTAGTGTGAGAAACTCCTTCTATGGCATGTGCTGAAGAAAGGACGCATTGCGCATTTCAACAAAGGCATTATTCATGGGATCCCAAAACCACCATGCCCTTTTAGGCGTGAGAGACCCCAACAAATAAATATCACTGGCCATGAGGACTAAGCTTGTTTTCACGTTGAGGTTGAGAATGTTGAATGTTTTTGCCCCTTGTTCAGTGTTGTAGGACGGATCAGGAATGATAAGCCCCTTGTGGATGTATGACCCCTGGATACGTTGTAGAGTGACTCAACTATGCTCTTTTTTGTGTGAGATATGACCTGGGGGTACACCATGTGGGTGAGTGGTTACCTTGGCCATCTTGTTGATTTGGCCAAGTGAGAGGTCATGAGTTTGATCCTGGCCCCATGCACATCTTGTTTGCTATGGAAGCTCCTGAGAAGAAAATTCTGTAGCTTCTCGAACATTACATGGTTCGTCTGTCACCTTGAAACCAGGATGCTTATGTGTCAAGCCCACAGTGCAAGTCTATTGGTGATGTGGCTGGTTCAGGCCACTTCCCAGGAATGTGCTTTTGAGTTCTAGGACTGGACAGACAACTATAAAAGGACTTGTCTTGCATGGTGATCAATTAACCCTTGCTTAATGCTCTCTTGCGTAGTGACGACTTGAGCTCTTCTTGAGATGTAATGCTAATGCATTAGTACTCTTGAAGGTGAAGTTTATGCCTGATTAAGTTTGGGGTGCATGACACTTGTCAACCAAGGAGGAAGGCCTAAAAACCTTTGTGAGCTTTTCGGTTTTGCGGCTTCTCTACCAGAGGTGGTTAGCTCAGTAGCTAACAAAGGGTTATGGGTCCACTCCTCTGGTTAGAGACGTTTCACGCATGCAACCGCTAGGTCACAAGCAGTGAGAGTGCCTTCGCTCTCACCCAACTTCTCTGTTTGCATGTCAACATTAGCAAAAGGGGAATGCAACACATTTGCACCTTTCTACCTTGGGAGCTGACATCAGCCTACATCAGCCAACATTAGCCTACATCTGCTTGCAAAGGCCAACGTAAACAGGGGAAGGAGTTGCCTCTTCTCACCAACAGCCTATAGCGGCCTCAAACACAAGTACATCAGCATCAACAAAAGGTGCAGCAGCTGTAGCAGTTGTAGTTCTAGGGATGGTAGGGACAGGGGAACCAGGGAATCATTTCACCCATCCTCATGTTTGATGGAGAGGGATTTGCGCTCTGAAAGTGGCAGCTTGAGATCATCATGGATGACAGAGAACTACTACGATATTTTGACGGAACTATCCTAGCGCCAAAGGAAGAGGGTGCTGACCTTGCGGCATGGGTCAAGCTCAACAAGAAGGCTCTCGCCATTCTTGTGTCCTCCATACAATCCTCAGTCATTTCACACATCAGCGGTTGTACAGTGGCAGCCGCGGCATACGCCAAACTCGGCAAGGAGTTTGAGTCCTCCTCACTTGCCAACCGTCTCTTCATTCTACAAAACCTCACCAGCATCAGGCTTGGTGAAGGGGAGGATGTCTCCGCCTTTATGCAGAAGTTTGAGACGCTCTTGCAACAAGCCACCGGCATGGGGTGGGACCTGAAATCTGATATGCAGGTCATAATTTTTCTGATGACGCTTCGGGAAAGTTGGGGTGCCATGATAACGGTGATTGGAGGGTGGACTGAAGATCAAGTTTCCTACACCACCATCTCCGAGTATGTACAAAATGAAGCCATGTGTCATAGCAGCAGTGAAGCAAACATGGCTGCATCATGGAGCAGAGGCACCTTCCACAATACCTCTGTACGCACAAACATGAATGCAAGAGAGTAAATCAACATGGACATGTTGACATGGTGTGCCCCTTGCCATGAGTGCCGTTGATCGTACTCCCTGGTTCAACCACTGAGGAGTGGTCAAACACATAATCTGAATTTAAATTTGGATTACTTGGATTTTTCCATGCAAGATAGAGCTTCGAATTGCTCAATTTGAGAGAAGGGGAGCAGGCCAGTAATGCAAGTGGCGCCGCATGAGGGCAGAAAAGGCACTGGCAGTCGTAACAGCATCCTCAACAACAACAACCCCGAAGAAGCGAACGTGCAAGGAGGATGGCAAAACGGTACGATGCCACGGAGAGCATCTAGATTGGGTTCGCTCGGGCATTCTTTGCACAAGAAGAGCCCAACAACATCAAGGAGGCGTTGCAGCAGAAGGATGGGGCTGAATGGGTGGGAGCTATAAAATCTGAGCTTGCCTCCTATTAAGAGAATGGCACTTGGCAGCTGATTGACAGGCCAGAGGGGGAAAAATCATCAACTCCGTATGGATCTTCAAGAAGAAGCTCACCAAGCAGGGGAATGTGGAGAGGTACAAGGTGCGGTTGGTGGCGAAGGGGCACGCCCAGCGGAAGGGTGAACACTACGATAAGACCTTCACACCAGTGGCAGAGTTCACCTCCATCCGCTTCATTCTCTTGGTGGTTATGGAACGTGACTACGAAGTTCACCAAATGGACGTGAAAACCAAATTCCTCAACGATGACCTAGACAAGAAGGTCCGCATGGAGGTCTCAAAGGGGGTGGATGCACCAACGGGGAACGTGTACCGGCTTCGCAAGGCACTCTACAAACTGAAGCAAACGCCACTCATGTGGCACCTGAAAATGGACGGCTTCATAGCCGAGCTTGGCTTCAAGCGCTGCGAAGCGGATCGAGGTCCTTTACAAATGGTAAATGACAAATGGAGGTCCTTTACATCCTCCTCCATGTCAAATGACATTTACCATTTGTCATTTACCATTTGTAAAGGACATTTAGCGGATCGAGGTCCTTTACAAATGGTAAATGTAAAGGAAATTTAGCGGATCGAGGTCCTTTACATCCTCCTCTATGTCAGATGACATTTACCAAGGATGAGGTCATCCTTGTGACAAGGATGACCTCATCCTTGTGTCATCTGACATGGAGGAGGTTGTGAACCTGAAGCAACAACTTGGCGGTCGTATCAAAATGACCGACATGGACAAGCTCGAGTTGTACCTCGGTGTCTCCATCGAGAGGGACCGCAAGACACGCACGCTGGAGATGGGGCGGGCGAAGTACGTGCAAGAGGTACTCCGCCACTACAACATGGACGAGTGCAACCCCATTGGCACACCCATGACCATCACATGTGAGCTGAGCTCGAGAATGGGGCCGAGCACAGATGAGGACAAAGAGGAGATCGTATGTGTGCCATACCAGTCGGCTATGGGAAGCATCACGTAAGCTATGGTGGCGACACGACCTGACCTGGCCTTTGCGGAGGGCCAAGTGAGCTGCTATGTCGCTGACCCCAGGCCAATACATTGGCAAGCGGTGAAGCAGATCCTCCACTATCTCAAGGAGATAAAACAATCGTGGCTTTTGTTCGGAGGGGAGGGTGTGACAACTCCCTCGAGTTGGTCCGCTACTCCGATGCCGACTGGGCTGGTGATGTAGATGACAGAAAATCAACGCCAGGGTACGTGTTTGTGCTTGGCGGTGTAGCAGTTTCATGGACAAGCAGGAAGCAGGACAGTGTGGCACTGTCCAGCACCAAAGCAGAGTACATCGCGCTTGCGGAAGCCGAAAAGGAGGCGGTGTGGCTGCGGCGGCTGCTAAAGGAGATCGAGGTGCCTCAAAGGAAGCCAACGGTCCTCAACGTGGACAAGATGAGTGCCATCAGTCACACCCAGAATCCTGTGCTGCACAGGAGGACCAAGCATATTGAAATCCGGCATCACTACTCGCGGGACTTGGTGGCGAAGGGAGATGCGGCTATTGTGCATTGTGGCACTAAGCGCATGCTTGCCGACACCATGACCAAGGCACAGCCCAAGGACAGGCATGAAGCGAGCTGCATGGAGCTTGGTCTACGCTGTGAGGCTTAAAATACTACTGGTTCCAAGGATAGGGCACGAAGGCTGTGGTGCAAGGGGGAGATTGTTGACATGGTGTGCCCCTTGCCATGAGTGTCGTTGATCGTACTCCCTGATTCGACAACTGAGGAGTGATTAGACACCTGATCTGAATTTAGATTTGGATGATTTGGATTTTTTCATCCAATATTGAGCTTTGAATCGCTCAATTTGAGTGAGTACTCAGAAAGTTAACCTAGCCCAAAGTTTGGGTGTTGGGCGGGTGGAATCTGGTATGTGCCATGGGTGGCGGGATAATCCACCGCCAGTGATCCGAGCTCAACCCCAACAACCCGCAAATGCACCAGGGCCATAAAAGAAGCAAGCAGAAGACTCTCCTTGATCAGGGTGAACTCCTTGACCTCTGGGTGAGGAAAGGTGCTCGGACAAGTCATCGTCGAAGCGCCTCCTATTGCCTAGCGCTCAAGGCAACGTGGGTGGCTCCACCAAGGGTTACTTCGATGGCCGCCGTAGGGGCTTTACTGCTCTGATTTGGTCGTGCTTGGATGCGTTGAAAAGATGAGATCACAGGCTATAAGGATCTGATGTAATCTGACTGTTTCAATGAACAAAAACGTGTTTCGATTCAGTTCTCCTGAATGCGACGAGTTCTGTCCACTCACATCCTTGATCCTTGTGCTCCACACTCTTCACCAAAGGTGTCAGTTGGCTACCCCAAACATTGGTAGTGTGCATCAGTGAGAGCTAGGCATCCTTGAGGATGCCTGTGTACCCACTAGTGCCAACAGGCTACTATGCAAACCAAGTGGCATTGTGAAGGAATGACACACTCAAGTTGGGTTTCTCGCTAACTCTACTCTTGCTTGTGCTACTGGTCCAGCCAGCACCCCTTTGAAAACCTCTAATATGTTTTACATCTTCACAAAGCTCACTTTGGTGGCATGTCCACATGCACTTGAGGATCATGTGAAATTTACATATCATTGGTCGTCGGCTTCTTTGGTTCGTTGCCGGTTGTTGATTCTTTTGTGGTCATGTTGTCGGATTTTTTCCGTGGCAACCTCTCAGAGAATGTTCTCGGAGATCCGGCCCAGCCCTAGGGGTGGCAACGGTCACACCGCATGCTTGTTGCATGAGGTAAGGCTTGCTTCACGGTGTAGCTCAAGACCCTGCTCCACCCAACACTAAGTAACTTTGTTCCCTATTACTCTACGCGATCTTTACAAAAGATCCAAAGCTTCTCACACTCTCCCACTCTCTTTCTCTCTCTCCCTCATGTCATTCTTCTAAATTCTGGTATCAGAGCATTTAGGAAAGAGCTCGTCACCCTCTGACATAGCAAGGCATTGATCCTTGGGACCCGGCGCTCCGCCATTCTCTGCTGCTGGCACGCCATGGTATGCGCACCATGCTCTTGAAGCCATAAAGGACTACACCTACTCACTGTTGCATTGTGCGACACTGCAAGGTTGCGCATTAGGCTCTCTAGCCTCTTCCGCCCCAATTGCCACCACTACATAGCCCATGGGGAAGTTGAGCGAGGCGAAGGGAGGTCGACCGCCTACAGGCCTTCTGGCTGGCTCTTTTGCCCATGCATCGACCTCCACTCTACAAGGCATTTTTTCCCTCTGTGGCTGCCCTTCCCTCAAGCATCGCTCAATCTTTGTAGCGGCCATTGGTGCAGGATTCTTCTGCCATCTCTGCATCTTTTGCAGCAGTAACAACTGTTTCCCTCTCTGGATCTCCTTGGCGGCTGCAATAGCAGTTGGAGCAGCTGCGGTCCTGCTGTGGCATCGACAGTTGTACCAGCCGCGCACATCACTGTAGTCGTAGCCACCTTCATGAACAAAGCCGCAGCCACCAACCGGCCTCTCTATGCTGTGATTTGGCCTGCAGCTGCAATCTGGGCTATAGCAACAACTGCTGCTATCACGCTTGTTGTAGCCACATCCACAGCCCAGAAAAAATCCCTTAGGATCTACAGTGCCGGCTTTTCACTTGGCTAGTGGTCACAGCAACAATTGCAAACTTATCCGACAGCTACAGCTACAGCTGCAACTGTAGCTTTCTCAAGCAAATCCAGCTGCAAATGCATCCTCATCCGCAGCTAGTCACCCCAGCCGTCACAGCAATTCTCTCTCTACAGCATTGTCACCATCGTCTTCACCATCCTGGTGTCATCACCGGAATCACCGCCAATCCACTCCTCGTCTGATGAGGAGGAGGCTGTTATCAACGAATCTTGTGTTGCACAGTGGGAGGAGGAGCAGCAACGTGATGAGAATTGCGAGTACCGGCATCAGCACCACATGCAAGTGCCTCACGAGCACAAATTTGACAAATGTGTCACAGAAAAAAGTACGCTAGAAAGAGGAGATCAACCGTTAATTCCACACGGCCAACGGCATCCTGGCCAGTGGCTTCAAGGACATCCCAACAAAAAAATTTATACGTGGACCATTGGTAAGAGCTCCATCTACTCTTGCTGCTACCCCCTGGGTAACACAGAGCCAACGCTGCATCCGAAGTCACAGTCACAGTCACTCCAGTCACAGCCTTTGCTGTATCAGCATTTGTCAATGCAGCAGCAGTTGCAGCCACCATCGACTTCACCAGCGGGCCAGGCATCTGCCAACCCTCTCATGTACAAGGGCTTAGTGATTGCCGGGCTGTCAATTTTTTCAGCAGATGTTGCTACCACCGTTGGTGGGCATGCTGAGGAGGGGTTCACTCAAGCAGTCTCCAGGGGCCACATGCAACAGCTGCTATGAACGTAGACACATAGATCTCCATAGTCAAAGGTGTCATTGCCGTTGTTGCTGAAACAACAGCCACATTAGCCTCATTTGGTTTCGAGTCCATTTGGACAAATACCCTCTCTACCTTTGCCCTTACCGCAAGAGCTACCTCTCCAATTATAGGTCATTTCTACACCCTTGTTGTTATGTCTGCGGCAACAGTAGCTATCTCCACGGTTCTACTCATAGGTTTTCTGTGTGTTATTGTCAAGACGGCCACTTGGACCTCTAATTTTGCTGCATCTACTGATGCTGTGCTCCCACCACTCTTTCTTTTTAGTGCCACAACCCCCTCTACTGCTGTAGCTACCCTTGCTCGTGCCCTCTTGCCCATTCTTAGCCAACACGGCCTTGAGACTGTGCCATCACACTTTAGTACCAAGCTCACCTTCTCCTCTTGGGAGGTATGCTCCAGCACTCGAGCACAAGGTGAAAAGGTCTGGCAGTACTCTTTTTCACCTGATCGCTCTGTTGTCATATCCTTTGTTCATTTTTCCCGCTCAGTCCGCCCGCGTTGTCCGTGGGCTCATCACTACTGGCATTGAAAACCCCATGGGGGACATTGGACAGTACAATGCTCACCCTGTATGTGATACCAATGCAGGCCCTGCATACGCAGGTGCGTATGCACTCATTCACCACTGCAACACTATCAGAGGGCATGGCACATATAGTGCACGGACTTTCCAGTTCAACCAGCTCCACATGCAAACCGATGACATGGCTAATTGGTACTGGGCTCTTAGTCTCAAGCTACTTCACAATCTTGGTAATGCCACACTTGGACAGCTCTCTACGTGTTTGTCCATAGTTAGTGGTGTTATCCACGAGCTGCCTGACCTCTTCCTCCATGTCCCTTGAAAAGAGCTTGAGCGGCTTGTCTCTGAGCCCATTTTTGCTGATGCGCCACCAGGAATTGACACATTCTGTGATTTCACCATTGCACATCTCACCGAATGGTGGGACACTATGTAGAACAAGCACCTGCATTACTCCGTTTTTGCTCTTCTCTCCATTGCTGCTTCTGTTTCCTCTTTCCAAACCTCTTCCTTCTCCTCTAGCACTATTTCCTCCACCATGGATGTGTCAAGATTATCTTGGAGATCACTTCAATGGGTACAGGTTCCAAGAACAAATAAAGAGTGGCCATACAGGATTATCTCCAAAGAAAAACCACAAATCACGAATGATCTTGTGACCGACCATCGTGCGAACCTTGCCAAAGAGCACCAATAGTTTTGTGCTGAACGGCCCACGCAAGCGTAACTCTGAAGATTGATCCGATGCACATCACTCCTCTATTTGTATGACTAGCTAAGCCAGTATCTCGTATCGTGGCCTTGCAGCACTTCTCTCTTACCGTGCCCGTGTTGCCACCATACTCTCTTGTGTCCGCTCAACAAAGCGCGCTAGGTTAGACTACGGTTATTCCAATCGCAAGTATTGTCCAAGTAAAGTAATCCATTGGATTCCTCCTCAAGGCTTGCCCTCTGGGCTGCCTCTAGTTTCCTTCCCTTGCATTGCCCCTCAGCGCCTGTGCTCTTGCACTGTGCCAAATTCGTCTCTTCCAACGCCATAATTACATCATTAACACCTGCACCGACAAGGAAGCTTCTCACCTTCACTCTGGTGCTGTGTTTACACTAACAACTTTGGTCTCTTCAGGGCTTGCACATCCATGCCGCACCCAGTGTATTCAACATCCGCCTTCATTTTTGCTCCACTTTCACTCGCTGTTTCCGCTTCTCTTTTTGCTTGTGCTTGTGCCCCACTCAGCCACTTGTCCTTGTGACCGCGCCCATAAGCAGAAGCACATTAAATGTTCTGACATGGTAACAGAGCCTAGGTAACACACATGGCTTACTCGTGCTTGCCCCTTTTTCAGCCGCACCCATCTGCAACTTACTCTCCTGCTCTTCCTCACCGCAAACAGTGGCAGCACAAAGACCCGCAGTGGCAACGCCCTTCAGACTGTGGTGTTGTGGTAGCACCCTTTCCAGTGCCATCCGGTGAATTTGTGTACAAGGTCTCACCCTTGCACCCAAAAATCTGCATCAACATTTATGAGCTCTTCATCAACTTCTGTCGTGCACGTCTGTTCATATGCCCAAATTTCATCATGAGCTCTCATCGTCAATCATCATTCATCCTGTCTTGTGGTCATCAAGAGCAGCCATTGATATCCATCTCTTGCATCTCCTCTTTACGACAACTTCCTCGAGCGGCCTTTTCATGTCGCCCTCCTCTCCCGCAACGCCTTTACCCTATTCTCCTTCCAAGTATTAGTTTCCCTTCATTGTCATCCTCATCAGGAGTTACTTCCTTTGCCCTCATCTATCTCATCAACTTTGTTTTCCTCAGCATCTGCTCCATCTTCAATCATTTCCCCACCATGGCCTCCATCCTCACTCTCTCTGGTCTCTCCAAACTTACGGTGAAACCAGATTGCACCAGCAACTACAAGCTGTGAATTTATCTGGTGTCTCTTTTCTTCGGAACTCAGAAGGTTGAAGGAGTAACTCTCAATGGAACCTCCTCACCGACTCTGACACTGGAATGGAACCACCTGATGTTTCAACTTCTGCTGCAAGAAGAAAATCCTCTGGTGGGGCCGCGGCATTAAATTCATGTCACTCTTCTCTGTCCCCTTTCCCCTCACACCAACATGGGAAGCTACATTGTCGCCTGTACAACCATCGCTCGCGACCTCAAGGAAATGAAGATTGAACTCCCACCTGCCATCGTCTGCAACGGCATTATATCTGGCCTACCCAGTTAGTATAAAATTATCTGCCAAATCCTCCTCCAACTGCCTGTCGACCAACTGACCATCGATACCATGAGTCCCAAACTCATGGCATCCAAAGAATACCATGTCTCCAAGCAAGCTGGCAAGATGAAAATCTCCGCAAAATCCTTCAGGACCATGGCCACCATTGCTGAAAACTGCATCATCATCATCTGCCACGGCCCCCTGAAAGGATCTGAGTGTGGCCTTCGTAGTCAGATGCCCCATGTCTATAATCATCGTTCCACAGATGAATGGCTGGAATAGAATCCTAGAAAATCCTATGGTGAGCAACCCAACTGGATGGAGGAGCACCGTCAAGAAGATGCATCAAGGAGCCAATGACTCGCAGATATTCAGTGACATCAACTTCCCCCCTCCCCCAACTGAGCCATGTTAGGTGTTTTCAGAAGTCTCTGGCCAGCTGGGATCATTGATGTAGAGGGAGAAGGAATTGCAAAAAGTAGTGGAGCAAAGCACTCACCAAGGCTGCAAATGTAGACAGGCCGATGAACATGCAGAGCATGATTGGGGTGGTCACACTTGAGCTCCATGCCAAAGAACACTCGGGTAGGTCTAAGCTCTAGAAGTTTGCTCCTTGTGCAAAAGTGACCAGGTTTCGGGACACATTTTTAAGGAAGTGATTCCTCTGAGGTGCTTGGTGAGAGACCATGATCTCGAGATTGATATCTCCTCCTAGTTGAAATACTAGGAGCAAACGACAAGTGCCATTGTGCCGGCCTTGTTTTCTTTTCCGTCACCTCAGGCCGGTTGAAAACCGGTGAGCTTATTGGAGATTGAAGAAGTCGTGGATCCCGTGGAGGTCCCATGGCTCATGTGTTTTACGGTGTCCGTGAGTCGTCCAAGGCGGACTGGCAATATGTTGCGTACACTGCAGATTCCTCCCACTCGTAGTCCTTCATCGGGTCGTAGTCCTTGGCAAGATGGTAGTTGGGGTTGCATCAATGGAGACATGACTACAGCTCCTGCTCTGCTTTAGCCTTGTAATACGTGACATCGTTCTTGATGCGGTGGTGCTCACACCTGGCCATGAGTGACGTGGGGATGGGCTGTGCTTCCGGCGGACACGCTAGGATGCAGGCTGTCCTGCTGTCCTTATAGGTAGCTGCTCACAACACTGTGGAGAACCAGCTGTTGCGGCTGTGGTACTTCAGGGGTAGGTGCACCATGAGCCATGAGCTTTGCTGCTATTACTTCTGGAACTACTACGGCTGTTAATCTCTCACTGTACATAGACCTCTCTTGTGGTGGTCGTGAGTGCACAGGGCCAGCTGGTGCAGAGAGTGGAGGCGATACACCGTGAGGCTCCGTATGTCACGTGCACATCCACTCTCCCATTGATGGTCGCCCCGACCCTGCCCGCACGGCCCATTTATTAGTTCACTCATGACTAGATACTTTGAGAACCTATTTCCATCTCTAGTTTGCAACTGACATGGTTTAGGCCTTTGCTTATGTAACCTAGAATGAACCTCATCCTGAGGTTGTACTGAGAGACAAAACATGCCACTTGTGAAGTGGCCTAGGCAGGGTGCGTGGGATTTTTCCACGCACCCGAGGGCTTTCGCCCTCGAGCTAGGTTTTTGCTCGCCGGCGAGCCTCGCTCGCCGGCAGACGGGTGAGGCTTGATTAGCGAGCACCCACCTACAATCACCTCTGTTCCTTCTTACTTCCATACTTGTAACTTTTTCATGGGCCATCGGCCTTGTTTCTCATTTAGCATTTGCTATACTCAACCAGACGAGATGCCGCAAGTTGCAATAGGTTTGTAGCAGCTTCCACAACAGCTATGGTAGTGTAGGCATGGGTGCAGAGGAAGTGCTACAGCTGCTGCTGCTACTAGAGATGCCACCACCACTGATTTGGGAAATGCGATGGAATCGCAGGTGCACATGCACTGTGGAATGTAAGCCAAGATGTTTTTGCCACTGCGAGAGGTGCAGAGGCACCTGCTAGAGTGGGACAGCTGTTGTCGCGACCGCCGCTGCTGCGACTGGCGGTATCAGAGCCAGCGCAGTAGCTGCAGCTAGAGCTTGGGTGGAGATGCACCTCAGGCCAGGGATTGCACTGTTGTTGCTGCTGAGACTAATATGGCTATGGCATTGTATGCAAGGGTGCAAATTCAAGTGTTACTCCCGTCGCGACAATCGCCATTGTCACCAATGCGGGGATTGCAGCGTAGTCACGGTTTGAGATGCATCATGGAATGTAAACCAAGCTCTTGATTCCAATGCGAGAGCTGGAGATGCATGTAACTATGTGGGGATGTAGCTGATGCTGGAGAGACAACCGCGGATACCAAAGCATGCATGTGGGGACAAGCCTGCAATGTGCTGAGAGCAGTGTTGCTGCCCCAATGATTGCTGTTGGATTGCAGCTGCGGGAGGTGCAGGTGCAAGTCAAAGTACGAGGTTGCAAGTGCTACCAAGGAGACAGCTGAAGTTACGGAAGCAATCAAGCAGGCACAAGACCGCTATGTGCTGATAGCCCTAATGCTACTGCGGTTCAAGCAATTGTGGCTGCTGCAACCAAGGTGCGGGTGTCGCTTGAGCGGGCAGAAACCGCGGTGGTTGTGGGTTCTGCCAAGATCAAGAGAGCGGAATAGACCCCTCCCGTCCCGGGGAAGCTTTGGCATCCCCGCTCTCATACCAATAGGAAGCTGAGGTTGTTAGGCTAGCGGGTGTGTCAAGCATGAGAGGGAGAGCACACACTATTAGTGTGTCAGTCTCGGTGACGTTTGGACTTGTCTCCGCGGCTCACCGGTTTCCCGGAGCACTCGACGGCTACTTTGACGGCATCAGCACCAGTTGGCACACCCTCACGTGCTCTCTAGAGTTTTCTTGGTGACCACCTCCCTGGGTCATGTTTCTGAGTGGCACTCTCCTTGCTCTTTCATGGTCTAGTTGCATAGATATCCTGTTTCTGCACCTGATGCTTCTTTTGACTTGTCATGCGGACAACTGAGGTGCCCATGCGCCTGTCGGGTTCTCTTCTACGGTTCTTTTGGAGCCTGCAACCGAGTTAGTCTATTTTCCGGTCGGTTGGTTGGACTTGTGCAGTTAGCTGCACGTTTGTGGGTGAGACTATATCCACACACCTGTCTGTTTGTTACTGTTACCTCATTTCTGTTCATCTATGGATATCTTTGCCATCTCTTCACCAATGAAAGCGTCGACTATAGTATAGTGTTCACCATAGTGTGATCTCTCACACAGAATGTCGCTAGGAGGGTTCTCTGATTCCCTCACACACCATGCCATGGAATGGAGAAACCATGCTTAGAGATAGGAAAACCAAGTAGCACATAAGTGGGTGTCCCGGGTCACGGGACAGCGAGGTGATAGTAGCCAGTTGACCAAGCCACCCATGCGAGGAGCTCAACGTGGACTTGGAAGCCATCCGGGGATCAAACCGGACTGTTTGGCGAGCGTGTGGCCAATGGTTTCTCACACTTCGGAATAAACCAGTCATGTGACCCCATAGGATCACGAACCCGGCATCACCAATCAATAACGTGGCTACGCATGCATGGCTTAAAATCATTCAACCACATCGGCCATGAACAGATGTAGGTGCATGCCCTTTAGCATGATTTGCTCCATGTTTTGCTGAGAAGAAACCAAGTGAGTTGATGTTGATCACATCATTGAGCTCTCAAACACATTCTGACTGGACACTATAGGTGCCACTCACTTGGCTGGGATGCAAGCAGTACAGAATCCGTTGGGTGTGTGTTGATTCTACATATGAGAACTTCACTTCATGTAAGTCACCAGCAATGATGGTGTGTGTGTGTGTGTGTGTGTGTGTGTGTGTGTGTGTGTGTGTGTGTGTGTGTGTTCGTGT
>SZWC01013141.1:17684-28012 GCA_023375785.1 Penium margaritaceum
TGATGGTGTGTGTGTGTGTGTGTGTGTGTGTGTGTGTTCGTGTAGATAGATTCAAGATGTCAATTTTTTGTCTTACACCCCATTAACAACACCGGTGATGCGTCTCTGCAACGGAACTAAGCGAGAAGGATCTAGCTACATTGATTCTATGCAAAGCTACTAGGAAGCTTTGTAATGAAAAGCTACCTTGAAGCTTCCTAGCATTGTTGCTGCTGACGGGACAACGCTATCCAATCAATAATTGCACTAGCACAAAGGACGGGTGCAGAAATAACAAGGATTGGGCTAGGCGAGACGTGTAATCTCATAAGCACAATAGTTTCAACGTGCAGAGAGAGATGACAACTGACAAGCACATAGCCTACATATCTGTCGCGGCGCACGGCGGGAGATGCATGCGGCACTGTAAGTTTTTCTCAAAACCGGTACAAACCCACTCTTTGACCGTAACTCTATGCACACACGTCCAAACACAACACCGTCTAAGCCTACAAATGCGAATTCTTGACCCGGACGCTACGATTGGTCACATGCACAAGTCCGACATCAATCAGTGGACATACAATACAAAACATGCAAATCGGGCTCAAGAGCCTGTCCACTGAGAAAACTCTAGAAACTGTAAAAAAAATTGTAGAGCACCCTAGCAAGCGCTCAAGACGCCATGGCAGTTTTCTGGCAACTGCTAGTGGATGGAGCCACCACCTGTCAGTGCTCCATTGCCATCTGGATCCGTATCTGGGATCTGCATGAGCATGGACACATCCGAGTGGTCACAGTTAACTCTACTGACAGACAGAAACGACTCACATCACAACACTCCTCCATGACTCAATGCTACGCATGTCCTTACACGTGTAAAACTGATACAAGTTAATAACCAGATGCACAACAGTCCATACTCACACCCAACTCTCAGCCACTCTGAGGTGAGGGACAAAGCCGGAAAGAACAAATGTCCACCATGAACTTTTCACACACAAGTGCCTTGGTCGGCCCGTTGAATGTCCACGCTGACCCAGATGTCAGAGATCACCCGTTGCTCCACAAGATCATGCATAAAGTGATACTCAATAGTAATGTGCTCTGTGTGTGCATGAAACACACCATAGTTCTCTACAATGGCAAGAGCACTCTCGTTGTCATAGTGCAAAATGTTATGAGGCACAAACTGACGCAACTCACGAAACTGACGTTGCAACCACACTGCCTTGGCAGCCCTCGTCCGTAGTGAGACATAATCAGCTTCTAATGAGCTATGTGTAATGCAACCCTGCTTGCCGCTGCGTTACAAAAGGATGGTGCCACCCCGAAGGAACATGTACCCTATCCAACTGCGCCCATAAGGGCTCTACCCCTAGTCACTATGTAGCCGTCGACTACCACTAAACACTACCAAAACTAGAGTCTAAGGTACGATGTGGAGACCATGTACCACACCACTAACACTCCCACATAAAGGGCTCTCACCCAAATACACACCAAAAACTAAGCAAAGAGGTTGACGACAAAGGCAATGTCGGGCCGTGTGGTAGTGGCCAAGTACATCAATGAGGTGCAAGTACAGGATCACGCACAATCTCTCTCCTGTTGTGTTAGATCATGCACCTTCAGAGCATCTTGCTTGTCAACTGTGAAAGGGATGGAGTGGGAGTTGCATCAACGAGGTCAGCAAAACACTCCCACGGTGTGGACGTAACATGCCTAACACAACAAGAGTATCTACCGTTGACGATCATGACCGATCTCCATTCCGAGAAACACATGCAGGACCAAGGTCCTTCATCTTGTAGGTAGCCCAAAGGACTTCCTTGGCCTCCTTAACGGTGTCCATAAAGGGATACGCAATCAAATGGAAGACTAGGCAGCAGGTTGGGGCAGCAACGTTGTTGATGTAGTGTGCAGGCTTTCACGCTCGTTGCTTAAGTCTGCTACCCCCTCAACCTGCTGCTCAAGAGACTAAGTCTGGAATCTCTGGGTTTGCTACTTAGAAATGTGCACGCCAGTGTTAGCGCCAGAAAGCAGCTGAAAACTGAAAGTAACTGATTAGGAGTGAAGAATAAGCAACAATGAGAGACACCTCCTAGTTCTAGCTCCCCCCCACTAGTGTTGAACTTGTTACTCAGCTAACCAGCCAATCAGAAAAGAGTCCTGGACCTATTTTCTAGCAGGCAGGGTTTTCTCAGTGAGCCCTGCCAGACGCCCGACAGCCCAAAACCCAGGCGTCGTCCGTTTTGCGTGAAAACTAGTCCATACCATGATACCGACATTGCAAATGGAGTCGTGCAGTCAGAATCAGCTACAAAAATAGCAGCAAAGAGTTATGGCTGCCCAAACCCAGGCAATACCTACGACGGTCCATGATGCCAAACAGTGTCACGTAGCAAGAGACATGGATCCTAGGCAGAGCATGATGCTGCACACGTAATAGCACATTCAGAATAAGCACTGGGTTCATGCAGACAGCATCTGTGGTGGCAGTGACCGCCGGCGGCCCGATTGGCGAGGATGCCTGACGATGGAGCTGAGCACGTCGCCGAAGGGAGGAGGCTCCAGTGAACTGCAAGTAGGCCTTAGCGAGCGTCGGCTCCACCGGACGATACTCCACCAGCGTCGAGTCTCGCCATCAGTCATCTGCACACCGATGTACACAAGCCGGGAGGACACAAAAGGCACAATGAGAGATGCGCAAAAACCAACAATCCCCCATGACTCACAGGCGTAGTGCACATGTGCGGACAGAGACACAGTCAAGAACAAAACTCCCCCAGGACACACAGAGACGCAGGGAGGGAGAAAGAGAGCCACTCATGTAGGCACGCCAACTTAACTCACAGCCTTCTTGAACAAGTCGCGCTTCAGTGCCTTGGTCAAGAAGTCAGCCAGGTGTTGTGCTGTCTCAACCCACACAATGCTTATGTTGATGTCATGCAACAACGACCGCACATAGTGATACTTAACATTGATGTGCTTTGTGCGTGTGTGATGCACGCCATCATTGACGACGATGGCCATGGCACTCCCATTGTCACAATGCAACGTGATGGATGCGATGGATTGACACAACTTAGACAATAGACAATGCAACCACACACTCTCACACGCGCCTGAGCCAAGGACCACGTATTCAGCCTCAGCAGTGCTGCGTGCACTGTACCCCTACTTGCCACTGTGCCAGGACACATCCGTGCCACCGACAAGAAATATCGAGCCTCTACGACTCTTACCGTCTGGACTGCCGGCCCAATCACTATCGGTGTAGACCACTGCGACGACATACGGCTGGCGGCGGAACATGAGACCTCGCCGAGATGTCGAGATGACATAGCACAGTACTCCGATCGCGGCCTCAAAGTGGAGGTGACGCGGCTCCTGACAAAACTAAGCGAGGAGGTTGAGGACGAACGTGATGTCTGTGCGCATCGTTGTCGCCAGGAACATCAGTGACCCCATGACTCGCAGATACGTGGTCACGTCAAATGGCTCCCCCACAACGGTTGGATCAGGACTCTTCAGCTTCACCTGGCCATCAGGTGACATGGTTGAAGATGCGCTGGGCACGAGGGGAAGGTCCTCGGCGAAGCGAGTGGACAGGGTCTGCACACATACAGCCTGGTGGACGTGCAGGACGCCCTGAGAGTGATCATGCTCAAGCTCCATGCCTAGGAAGACTCATGCAGACCCAAGATCCTTCATCTGATAGGTGGTGTGCAGCAGGTCCTCGACACACTGGACGGTAGCCATGTCAGGCAACGCAATGAGGAGATCATCGACGTAGACCAGGACAGCGGCGAGGATCTGGCCTCGCGGGCTGACAAACAGTGCGGGGTCAGAGGTGCTGAGTTGAAGGCCACCGCTAAGGAGCAAGCTCCCGATCTCCTAGTTCTAGCACCGAGGTGAATGCTTTAGGTCATAGAGGGCCTTCCGCAGCCACTAGACTCTCCTAGTGTTGTCCTCGAAGCCTGTAGGTTGCACCATGTAGAGCTCCTCATCCTCTAGTGAACCGTGGAGAAAGGCGTTGCTCACGTCCATCTGATGCAGTTCCCACCCATGCTGGGCAACCAGACTGAAAAGCGCTTCTCTCGTGGAGAATCAGCCAACTGGAGCAAAGATCTGGTCATAATCGACCCCAGGGACCTGAGCAAACCCCTCGGCTGTGAGGCAGGCCTTGTACCTGTCCAAGGATCCGTCGGGCTTCCATTTGCAAAGAAAGACCCACTTGGCACCAATGGACTGAGGTCAACGAGGTCATACACATGGTGATGCCGGATAGCATCGAGCTCGTTTGCATAGGTAGCATCCCAATGTGTGGCTTCAAGAGAGGCTCGAGCCTCACACAGGGTGGCTAGGTCCTCCGGGCGTGCTATGGAGCGGACTGAGAGAGCGTATGCGTCTCCATCTGGAGGTGGGATGCGTGCGAGTACAGCCATGACAACATGCCGATGCTCATGATGACGCATCGCATAGCCCACTGCAAAGCCAGGGTGAAGGTCTACGATGACAGCCAAAGTGGTCAGGCCAAGGGCCTTGGTGCCAGGTTCCCCACTCACGACCGTAGGAGTGGAAGAGATACGTGGAGCGACAGGGGGCCGAGACGCCACATGGCGAGGTGCTGTGGTCTGCACGCTGACTGACGGTCTGGGTCGGAGGCTGCCACCTGGGCCACGCGTGTAGTGCCGTAGGGCAGGAGATGGCACCGAGCGTGACGGGCCGGCGGAGGCGGACAGGGTTGTTGGGCTGGAGAGACCAGTGGACGCGGCTGGGGCGGCTGGCCCAAAGGGGCCAGCGGACGCGATTGGGGCCACCGGCCCGGAGGGGCCAGCATGCGTGACTACGGCGGGTGGTCCGGAGGGGTTAGCAGATGCGACTGGGGCAGCCAGCCCACAGGGGTCAGCGGGCACGACAGGGGCGGCAGGCTCAGTAGGACTAGTGGACACGACTAGGACCGCCGGCCCGGAGGGACCAGCGGGCGCATCTGGGACCGTTGAGCCGAAGGGGCCAGCAGGCACGACTGGGGCGGCTGGCCCCATAGGACTAGTGGACACGACTGGGACCGCCGGCCCGGAACGTCCAGCGGGCACATCTGGTACCGTCAAGCTGGAGGGGCCAGCGGCGCATCTGGGACCGTCGGCCTAGAGGGGCCAGCAGGCGCATCTGGGACCGTCGGCCCGGAGGGGCCAGGGGGCGCATCCAGGACCGTCGACCCGGAGGTGCTAGTGCGCGCGACAGGGGCTGCTGGCTCAAGGGGACTAAGTGATGTGCCACCCGGAAGCGGCACGACACCACTCCCCCACATGACGGGAGGGACACAGACAGGCTGGAGTGAACAAGATCGCGCGAAAACAGCTCCTCAAAGAAGAGGGCATCGCGGGATTCGACGATACAGTGTTGGGAGGGATCCCAGAAGCGCCAAGCCTTGGACTGACAAGAGACACCAAGAAAGGTGCAAGGACGCCCGCGAGGGGCAAGCTTTCTACCCAGCTGCGGGGCGGGCAGCCACATAATGGCCATGCAACCCCACACACGAGTAGGACAGAGGTTGGCTCGCTGACCGCACCAATGCTCGTACGACGTGGCCTTGCGGGGAAGGGGTTTGTGAGGAATCCGGTTCCAGACCCATGTCATGTATGCCATGGCTTCAAAGTGAAAGTTATCGGAGAGGCCAGACTCAACTCGCATGGTGCAGACGGCATTGGCCATGGTACGGTTCCACCTTTCAAAGACGCCGTTCTGGGCGGGCGTGTAGGGTACGGACGTCTCGCAGTGGATACCGCGGGAGGCAAGAAAGGTTGTGGTCTCGCCTATGTACTCACCACCGTGATCGGAGAAAAAGCGGTGGAGACGTTGACAACACTCGCGCTCCGCAAGGAGAAGCCGGTCCTAAATGGCACGGGCGACATCGCTCTTCTGTCAAAGGCAGAAGATCTAGCGGTAGCAAGAGTAGTCATCAATGAGGCTGAGGACATAACGTCCATGCTCTCCGATGGACACTATAGAGAGAAGATCCATGACGTCGGAATGGACCAGGTCGAGAGGGGCGGATACACAAGAGGAGGAAAAAGGGTATGTGGACCAGTGCATCTTGCCCTGAGCGCAATCAACGCACTCTGTGGGGCACGGCAAAGGGAAGGTCTCAGGGTCAAGGTCTTTGGCCGGCTGGGTGCGGAGCATGCTGTTGACGCCAGCAAAGTGGATGTGGCAAAGGCGGCGCTGCAAGAGACGGGTGGGCTAAGGAGAAAAGCGTGCTGGTGACAAGCACATTGCCTGTGGTGGCCGACAAGAGGGCGCCAGAGNAGAGAAGATCCATGACGTCGGAATGGACCAGGTCGAGAGGGGCGGATACACAAGAGGAGGAAAAAGGGTATGTGGACCAGTGCATCTTGCCCTGAGCGCAATCAACGCACTCTGTGGGGCACGGCAAAGGGAAGGTCTCAGGGTCAAGGTCTTTGGCCGGCTGGGTGCGGAGCATGCTGTTGACGCCAGCAAAGTGGATGTGGCAAAGGCGGCGCTGCAAGAGACGGGTGGGCTAAGGAGAAAAGCGTGCTGGTGACAAGCACATTGCCTGTGGTGGCCGACAAGAGGGCGCCAGAGGGAGACGAACGCAATAACACAGTGCCAATACCACGCGAGTGCACAACATCCATGCTCATGTGGTCAAGACCGTGGACGAAAAGGACATTGGTCAAGAAGACATCACCGGCAGGACCACGGAAACGAACGACACCAACGCCGCGGACAACACCTGGCCGGAGCCCGTCCGGACACCGGAGACATCGTCAACAGGACCAAGCATACTGAAGGCCTTACGAGAGGTCGTCATGTGATGTGTTGCCCCGAAGTCGATGATCCAGGTCTCGGCCGGGTCCTGGACCGGAGTCGCTAGGTCATTGATAGTCACATGGCAGCAAGCAAGAGATGCGGACGCGATGGAAGGGGGTGCGAACCGGGACTGCCAATCATCAAGCAATGCAACGTTGTCACTGAGGAGAACAGGGGAGACCACAAGAGCAGCGAGATAAACAAGGAGGCAGGGCACGACCGCAACTCAGTCTCAATCATGTCGGGCGAGAGGGTCGAGCAAGAGGTGACACAAATCACACTTCCCTGGGGAGGGAGGGCGAGGCAGGCCAAGCTGGAGCGCAATGAACTCCTCCAATTGTCGCTCACGCGTGGACGGCCCGGGAGTGTAGACAGAGTGCGGTGTGACGGTGCCGGAGCCCGGATAGAAGGAAGACTACACCAGTGAAGGGAACGGTGGCGCCGACGGCTGCGGATGATGGTGCTGAGGACCTGGCGTCTACGGGACCGGGGTCGCGGTTGGAGGAGTGGAGCTGCTAGACGGGGTCGAGGCGTTGGAGGCCGCGACAGTGACGGCGGCGGAGGCGAGACGGCACTCCCGCTGGCGACGCACGGTGGCGATGAAGTGAGCCTCATCCGTTGATAGTGGACACGTGTACCACCCATGTCCAGGCTGGCCACAGTTGTGGCAGATCGAGCCACTGCCACTGGACCTAGTTGACTCTTGCTGCAGATGTTGCTACTGACTCTTGCCCTTCTTCCCTCGACGCTTCTTCTTTCCCGACAACGAGGAGCTGGTGGAAGTCGTTGCTGCGAGGGAGGCGACGGCCACGGAGGCGACGACAGGTGAGGCAAGGGCCTCTGTGCGCTGGAGGCGGGACTCCACATGAGCTTCCTCAATCCTCAGGAAGAGCTCGTACGCCCAGGGAATGAGGGTACCCTTGGCTGCCATGGTGGAGAGGACCTCCTAGGAGTAGTGGAAGAAGACATCCATATATGCATAGTTGGTACCGCGCTTGATGGTGAGGAGCACAGTGAGAGGGGGTAGAGCAGAGGTGCCGAGGCGACGGAGGATGTCCTCAACTCGTTGCTAGTAGGCGGTGACTGTCTCGGTCTCCCCCATGTGTAGAGAGTTTAACTCCCGCAGCAGACAGCTGGTCTTAGCCTCGCTGGATAGACGATGGGGATGAGTGAGAACATGCCACGCGACAGCAGGGTCTGGTGTCTTGTGAGAGGTAAAGTCGTCGAAGAAAGGCTCTAGGGCTAGGCGGGACACCGGAGGACCGACGGTGACAAGAGCGCGTGCAGCGCAACCAGCGTCATACAACTGGTCGGCCTAGGTGGAGTTGTACGAAAGGGTGTAGTATGCCCACAAGCCCTCATCCTGCGCCTTGATGTGAAAGCTGAGCTCCCAGCTCCGGAACTACTCGCCGGCCTGAAGCGGTGGGGGCGGCGACTGAAAGTCCTTGGGCCTGCGGCCGGCGCCCAGAGTGGGGCCAAGGACTGAGGTCACAGTTTGCTGCTGGCGCTGAGTCTGCAGCTGTGCAAGGTAATGCGTAGTAGCAGACACAACAAGGCTTGCGTGCCTAGGAAAGATGAAAGGCGATGGGCCACAAGGCCCAATCTGTGAAGCCGATGGCTGTAGTGTTGCAAGCTGCTGTGTCAGAGCGGCAAGCTGTTGTTGAATGGCGGCTAGGGGGTCAGAGCCGTCGGCAATGGAGCCTATGGACTGCTGCTGCTGCTCCTGTTACTGCTGTTGCTACTTTTGCTGCTGCTATTGCTGCTACTGTTGTTGCCGCTGCTGCTATTGCTGCTACTGTTATTGCCGCTGCTGCGGTTGCTGCTGTTACTGCTGCAGCTGCTGCAAGAAAAAGGGGGGATACACACCTTGGGGGTCCTCCCAACAGAGGAGGACCCCTCCCTAGTGGGGCTATTAGCCATGATGTTCGTGGCCCTTTCTCTGGGTTTTTTTTCCTTTTTGTGTGCTGCTGATGTCAGCAGTGACATCAGCCTAGGACGACTGACGTCAACAACTGTTGTGTTATCTGCTGCTGTTGCTGTTATGGAGTTACCCCCCCCTTTCTCTTGTTTTTTTATTGATGACGTCTGCAGTAACGTGAGCAGTGACTTCAGCAGAAGGTTATTGACGTTAGCAACGGTTGCTTGAGCCGCTATTGTGTGGCTATAGTCACACAATAGCTGCTGTTGCTGCTACTGTTCCTACTGTTGCTACTGATCTGCTGTTGTAGCAGCTCCTACGGATGCTGCTGTTGCTGCTGCGGTTGTTGGTGCAGCTGTGGCGGTTACAACTGTTGCTTCTGCTGCTGTTGCTGCTGTTACTACTGCTGCTGCTGCTACTGCTGCTGCTACTATGACTGCTGCTACTGCAGTTGTTGCTGTTGTTGCTAAGCTGCTGCATGCTACTTCGTGCTATTACGACTGCTGCGGCTACCAAAGTGGTTGTGGCGGTGGCAGCAACCACACCAATGCTGGTGGCGGGGTGGGGGAGTTTTTTCTCCGTCGTTTTTTTTTCTTTTTGTTGCTCGTCACAGCGAGCTCACTATTCGCTGCAAGCAGCGAGGTGCGAGCAACGAGCTCGCTGCTCCCTACTGCCTACTCGTTGCTCACTGCAAGCAGCGAGCTTGCTGTCAGCAGCTCATCGCTCGCTGCGAACAGCGGGCTACGGGCGGCTGTAACTTGTTGAAATAGTGTGCACCTTGTCCACTGCCTAGCTGGCTAGCTACACATACAGACAAGGCATGCACTGCTCTATGGAGTATGTCCCCTTGGTCTGTTCTGAGATGGGCCAGGAATGCACTGCCCATAATGGGTATGTCCCCTGTGGCTCATCATAGGAACCATACCTTTTTGGCTTGGTTGATTAGGCACCGGAGTCTCAAACCAGAGGTCGCGGGTTCAAACCCCGCGACGGCCGCAATTTTCTTTGTGGCCAAAACTGGGACAGGAAGCTTCTAGGAAGCTTACTAGAGCCTGCCTTGAGGATGACACTTGGCGGTCTAAGGACGCGCCAAGTAGGAATGTAGGATGAGTTTGGCTCCAGTGGAGCCACTACAAGCAGAAGCTTTAGCAAAGCTCTGCAAGTATAAAAGCCTGTACCTTGCATGCATCCATTTACAGTTCTTGCCTTTGAGACTCCTCACAGAGTGTCCAACCAAAGGTAGACACTAAAGACCAACATGCGGACTTCGTGAGGTTGCAAACCAAACGAACCTAAAGTGTGGATCCCTCGTTCGAGGGTGATATGTTATCTTGGTTGCAATACCAAGAGCGGTTGGCGGCCTCCCATGTCGGGACCCGTTTTCTAGACCGTTGCTATCCGGCGCATTGACAAAGGGTTATGGGCCCACACTTCTGGTTCTAAGGCACGCTTCCAAGACCGACTAGCGCGTGGTCTTGCAGGGCGCACAGGTACAACAGGGACACGACCATCGGACGGCTCCATCTGCTCCATCGGCTCCATCGGCTTCTTCAGGTAGGGTGCGCGCACGTGGCGGACTAGGGGACGAGGA
>SZWC01013141.1:30195-51037 GCA_023375785.1 Penium margaritaceum
TTCAAGATGAAGGACATGGGTCCTCTCGAGTACTATCTCGGGATTGCCATCCACCGCAACCGAGCAGCAGGCACCATCGAACTCAACCAAACCAAATACATTGGTGAGGTGCTGAAGCGCTACCACATGGAAGACTGCAAACCTGTCAGCACCCCAATGACGACCGACACAAAGCTGAAGGCCTCCATGTCGCCAAGCAACGAAGCAGAACAAAGGGAGATGCAAGACATCCCCTACCAGTCCGCCGTGGGTAGCATCATGTACGCCATGGTAGGGACTCGTCCGGACATCTGCTATGCTGTGGGACAAGTGAGCAGATTCGTGGCCAACCCTGGGCCACAACATTGGCAGGCTGTCAAGCGCATCTTGCGCTACCTGCAGAAGACACGTCACATGGGCCTCGTCCTTGGAGGCCAAGAAGGAACGGACCCCCTTCGTCTGAAATGCTACACCGACGCTGACTGGGGAGGAAATCTCGACGACAGGAAATCCACCTCTGGATACGTGTGTATCTTGAATGGCGCTGCCATCTCATGGGCCAGCAGGAAGCAGGATTGTGTTTCCGTGTCCACGGCTGAGGCAGAGTACGTTGCTTTGTCTGAGGTGTGCAAGGAGACTCAATGGCTCCGCAGCCTGCTTGGCGAAATGACAGTGCCACAGAAAGACGCCACGATCGTACACGTGGACAACATGAGCACCATCTCGATGGCTGAAGACGAGATCATCTCCCGGCGAACGAAGCACATCGACATACGTTACCACTACTCACGTGACCTGGTCATGAAGAACGTGGTGGACTTGCAGCATTGCGGAACAAAGAGCATGCTTGCTGACTGCATGACCAAGCCGCTGGACAGCGACTTGCATTATGCAGGCATTCATGGATTCGGCATGAGGAGTGCAGCAGAGGAAGGGTGAGCTCCAAGACATTGATGGAGCCGAGCAAGGGACAGATGGACAGAGGTGCAAGGGAGAGATTTGTTGAAATAGTGTGCACCTTGTCCACTGCCTAGCTGGCTAGCTACACATACAGACAAGGCATGCACTGCTCTATGGAGTATGTCCCCTTGGTCTGTTCTGAGATGGGCCAGGAATGCACTGCCCATAATGGGTATGTCCCCTGTGGCTCATCATAGGAACCATACCTTTTTGGCTTGGTTGATTAGGCACCGGAGTCTCAAACCAGAGGTCGCGGGTTCAAACCCCGCGACGGCCGCAATTTTCTTTGTGGCCAAAACTGGGACAGGAAGCTTCTAGGAANTGAGGTTGGCTCCAGTGGAGCCACTACAAGCAGAAGCTTTAGCAAAGCTCTGCAAGTATAAAAGCCTGTACCTTGCATGCATCCATTTACAGTTCTTGCCTTTGAGACTCCTCACAGAGTGTCCAACCAAAGGTAGACACTAAAGACCAACATGCGGACTTCGTGAGGTTGCAAACCAAATGAACCTAAAGTGTGGATCCCTCGTTCGAGGGTGATATGTTATCTTGGTTGCAATACCAAGAGCGGTTGGCGGCCTCCCATGTCGGGACCCGTTTTCTAGACCGTTGCTATCCGGCGCATTGACATAACTGTTGCTGCTACTGTTATTGCTATTGCTGCTACTGCTGTTGCTGTTGTTGCTTGTGAATGCTGCTACCCGCTGTTGCTTGCTATTGCTTGCTGTTGCTCACTGCTGCTGCTACTACTATTACTACTGCTACTACTACTCCTCCTGTAACTTGCTACTGTTGCTGCTACTAGCTATGCTGTGGGCTCCTCCTGTTGTGAGCTGCTCCTGCTCCCGGCTACTGCTACGCACCGCTGCTACTCACTGCTGCTGCCACTCCTTGCTGCTGCTACAAGCTGCTACTGCTGCTGCTGCTGCGGCCTGCTATGGCCAGCCACTCCATGTGGAGGACGTTGCCACATGCGTCGTCACCAGCAAGCGCCTGACGTGGCCTGCCGATAAACTCCTCGCGTCCAACGAGGAGGTCACTGCTGCCGAGAAAAATCCGGCAGCATTTCCCTTGGCCCACTGGCCGTGGAATAATTCTGACGCCGCCACCAGGCAGGTCAATGCTGTCGGGAAAAATCCGGCAGCATTTCCCCTGCACTGGCGCATATTGGGGGTCTGCCAACATAGTCAGGCATCTGTACGCCAGTCGTCTGCTGCTGCTACTACGCTCTAGCTTTGATACCAAAATGGAAACTAGGCAACAGGTTGGGGCAGCAGCACTGTTGATGCAGCGTGCAGGCTTCCACGCTCGTTACTTAAGTCTACTGCCCCCTCAGTCTGCTGCTCTACAGACTAAGTCTGGAAGCTCTGGGTTTGTTACTCAGAAATGCGCGCGCCAGTGTTAGCGCCAGAAAGCAGCTGAAATCTGGAAGTAACAAATTAGGAGTGAATAACAATGAGAGACCCCTCCAAGTTCTAACTCCCCCCCCACTAGTGTAGAACTTGTTACTCAGCTAACCAGCCAATCAGAAGATAGTCGTGGACCTATTTTCTGGCAGGTAGGGTTTTTTCGGTGAGCCCTGCCAGACGCTTGACAGCCCAAAACCCGGGCATCGTCCGTTTTACCTAAAAACTGGACCATACCAATATACCAACGCTGCAAACACAATCGTGTGGTCAGAATCAGCTAGAAATTCAGCAGCAAAGAGTTATGGCTGCCCGAACCCAGGCAGTGCCTACGACGGTCCATGATGCCAAACAGTGCCACGCAGCAAGAGACATGGATCCTAGGCAGAGCATGATGCTGCAGACGCAATGGCACAGTCAGAATCAGCGCTGGTTTCATGCACACAGCATCTGTGGTGGCCGTGACCGCCGGCGGCCCGACCGCCCGGGAGGCCTACCGATGGACCTGAGCACATCGCCAGAGGGAGGAGGCTCCAGCAAACTACGAGTAGGCCTCAGCGAGCGTCGGCTCCACCGGACGACACTCCACCAGTGTTGAGTCTCGTCGTCAGCCATCTGCACGCCGATGTACACAAGCCGGGAGGACACAACTGAGCACAATGAGAGATGGGCAAAAACCAACACAATCAAGAAGTCATCCACATAGACGAGGATGGCAGTAAAGCTCTCACCTGTCCATCTAAGAAAGGATGGATCAGCGTCACTCTTAGCACAACCAACATGTACTAGTTTGCCGGTGATCTCCTGGTTCCAACAAATTGGTCACTCTTTCAAGTCGTACAATGCCTTGCGCAAGCGCCAGACTTTGTCACCAACCTCAAAACGAGGTGGTTGGACCATGCATATTTCCTCCTCTAAGGTTCTATGGAGGAATGAGTTGTTCACATCCATCTTGTGCAGCTCCCTATCGTGGTGAGCAACAACCCGGAACAAAGCGCGAGCGGTAGTCATGCGGCCAACGGGTGCGAAGGTGTCAGTGAAATCCACACCCTCAACTTATGAAAACCCGTCAACAATCAAGCAATCCTTGTAGCGATCCAATATGCCATCAGGCTTCACCTTCTTGCGGAAGACCCACTTGAGGCTTGCCGACCTCCCGCCCATGCGGGAGGTCGACAAGCTCATGGACACTGTGCTCGTGGATGGCTCTCAGCTCATCCTCAGCGTGCCAAAATGTTGCATCCTGAGGTGAGAATGTCTCCTTCAACGTTCGTTCATCAGGCATCTTTCAAGGAGAGCTCTGTATAGCTAAGACACACGCTTTTGAACTTGATCAAACCACAAAAAGGCCGGCTTCAGAGTGTCACATCAAGCACCTATAACACCATGGTAGCTGTCTTGCATCTGTTGGTTGGTGTGGCCGCCACAGAACGATGCTTTGGCATCAGTTGGGTGTGCTTCAAGGATCTACACAAGCATGGACACAATTGAGTGGCCACGGGCGTTGGCACAAAAAGACGTGGATGGCTTTCACAAAGAGTCTAGAAGATGCCCAAGAACAAAGCACGGGGTGGGGGGACTTTCACAACCCCCACCCCCTAACCCTTGCAGGTAAGGTTACATTTAGCCTTGGCCAAAAGCTGAAATGGATCTGTCTGGGCCAGACGGATTCCTACTCCTTAAACAGAGAGCCGTGACGCCTAGGTTAGGGTGTTGATGTAATTCTTAACCTGATTTGAAATCGGGATCTCCGTTGATGCCTCCAGTCGTTGTGTGCCACATATGAATCCGTGATTCACTTTTACTGTATCCGTGATTCCACATTCGGGAGTCAAATAGGCCAAACATATGCGGACTTACCTTACTCAAATGTGTCAATCTCATATGCCCTCATTCAATCCCATCGCCCTAACTGTCATATGAGAAGATGCGTGGAAGCTTCCTAACGACACAATCGCTGACTAGGCGTCAGTGCCTGGTCAGACGGTGATGACAGTCACAAGTTGTGCACACACCGACAAGGTTCTGGCTAAGAGATACAAGGCAAAGTGTCAGAATGCTTGAATAGCATTTGTATAGAGTAATGACAAATGACAGGCCCATGGTATAACTACCTGCCGCGGCACACGGCGGGTGTCGCATGCCGTAGTGCAAGATCTGTCCTAAAACCGGCCCAAAACCACTGTTTTGGCCGTAACTCTACACAGACATATCATAACGCTACGCCGTCTAAATCTAGACATACAAAATTTAAAGCCGGACACTACGACTGGTCACATGCATGCATCCGGCATCAAGCGGTGGACACACAATACAAAAACATGCAAATCAGGCCCACGACTAGTCCACGGATAAACTCCTATGTGCTGCAGAAAAAGTGCAGCAGGTCCCGGGTAGCATGAGGAACTCTGGAACGGTCGTCAGTCAGCTCTCAGATGGTTGTCCACCACCAGATGACGCACCGGTGCCTCTAGTGTCCGCAGCAAGGATCTGCACGAGTATGGACATGGCCGAGTGGTCACAGTAAACTGTATAGGTCGACAAGAACTTCAGAATCACAACACTCCCCCATGACCCGATGGTACGCATGTCCATACACGTGCAGCACTCGGACGAATACAAAAAACAAGTGCAACAAAAAATATGACACGGACACGGACCCACCCCACACTCAACCACTCTCGGGCAAGGGGCGAAGTCCAACAGAACGACTGGCCACCAGGAACTTTCCGCGTGCTAGTGCCTTCGTCAAGAAGTCAACACGCTGCATATCAGTGCCAACCCAAATGACGGAGATCACATGTCGCTCCACCAGATCACGCACGAAGTGGTGCTCAACCGCAATGTGCTTTGTGTGAGCATGAAAGACACCAGAGCTCTCCGCAATGGCAAGAGCACTCTGGTTGTCGCAGCGAAGCACAATGGCGTGTACTGACGGGCCAAGCTCATGGAACAGGTGCTGCAGCCATACCGCCTCAGCAGCCCCTGCACCCACAGCAACGTACTTTGCCTCCGATGAGCTATGTGAAATGTAGCCTTGCTTCCCGCTGCGCCAGGACACTGCAGTCCCACCATTCAGGGACATGTAACCAGTGCAACTACGTCCATCTGGGCTCCAGGCCCAGTCGTTGTTGGTGTAGCCGTCAAGGACCACCGAACACTACCGGGGAAAGCAGAGTCCGAGGTACGATGTGGAGACCACGTACCGCACCACTCGCACAGCCGGGTGAAGGGCTCTAGCACGTGCAGCCTACGAAAAATGGGCAAGGAGGTTGACGGCGAATGTGATGTTAGGACATGTGGTAGTGGCCATGTGCATCAGAGATCGGATGAGACGGAGGTACAGGGTCACATCCACTGTCTCTCCCAGCTGTGTGGGATCGTCAACCTTCACGGCATCCTGCCCGCCAGGCGCTATAGGTGTGGAAGCCGTGGGCATTGCGACGAGAAGGTCGCTGAAGCACTCCCCCATAGCACATGTGTTTCGGGCATGATGCAGTAGTAGAGTGCGACGTCTACGGTCTCGCACGATCTCCATGCCAAGAAACACCGCTGCATGACCAAGGTCTTTCATCCTATAGGCAGTCAGGAGGACATCCTTGGCCTCTTTCACGGCCGCTAATGAAGGAGATGCGATCAGAAGGTCGTCAACATAGACGCGGATGGCGGTGAATCGCTCAGGCGTCTGCCGGATGAAGAGAGAGGGATATGCTTCGCTCTGTACATATCCCGCACGACTCAGGGTCCCAGTAATCTCCTGATTCCAACACTGAGGAGACTGCTTGAGGCCGTACAAGGACTTGCGCAAGAGCCAAACCTTGTCACCGTCCTCAAAGTCGGGTGGTTGAGCCATGTAAATCTCCTCATCCAGAGAGCCATGGAGGAACGCATTGTTCACATCCATCTGGTGCAGTTCCCAGTCATGCTGAGCCACTACACCAAAAAGAGCTCAAGCTGAGGTCATGCGGCCAACAGGGGTCAGTGTAATCCATGCCCTCAATCTGAGAGTACCCCTTGACGACCAAGCGAGCCTTGTGGCATTCGAGTGAGCCATCCGGCTTCACCTTCTTGCAAAATACCCACTTGACCTAAACAGCCTTCCTCTCATGTGGAAGGTCGACTAACTCGTAAACCCCATGCTCTCGGATGGCGCGGAGCTCATCCTCGCAAGCAGCACGCCACGCCTCAGCACCCTCTGACGAGAGAGATTCCCTCACTATTCCGGGATCAGGGGGCAGAGAGGGAGAGCTTTGCGTGGCAACAACACACGTCTAAGTGCTAGGTCTGAAGAGCACAAGATTGGCTGCTGCATCACAAGCGATATGAAACTTGCGAGTTATAAGGTCGTGCCCTACGCGACACACTGGATGTACCTCTGCGTGCTTAGTGCGGACACTCAAGCCTAGGGCCTTTGTGCCGGGATCACCACTCACGATGTTGCGAGTAGAGCGCCTGGGCGCATGACCAGACACTCGCTGAGCTTTGGAGTCCAATGGTCGAAGGCGACTGCCAGGCTCACGGGAGTAACCCAAGCTTGAGGGGCGCACCTCCGGCTCAAGAACGGACACAATCACAGCTGGGGAGCACTGAGTTAAGGGAGCTGGTGATGACGTGCAAGGAGATGCGGGTATGGGAGACACAGGGCTCGGTATGACAGTAGGAGCAGGTGAGGCAGGTCCACGCACGAAGGCAGGGTGCTCGCGCACCCAGGTACAGTCGCAGGAGTACGCACAAGTACATGATCATGGGTACCTATGGGGCGTGAAGGGGTAGTAGTAGAAGCCTGCGGTGGTGGAGAGATCTCTGGACCGATAACGATGATCGCTGGGTCGTCAAGTGCCAGAGAGGTGGAGGGAGCTCGAACGGACCCATCAGCTTGGCGATCGGTACTCGCAGGCAGAGACTCCCCCATCAGTCAAGAACCTCACACGTGGGAACATGTGTGATGGACAGCGACGTGATCGAAGTCAGATCACGGTAGGTGAGGGACTCAAAGAAGAGCGCGTCGCGGGACTCCACAATGTGACGACAAATAGGGTCCCAAAAACGCCATGCCTTCGACCGCGGGGAAATACCGACAAAGGCGCATAAGCGACCTTGCGGTGAGACCTTGGACCCCTGCTGGTCCTCAGTGTACCACACAGAAGCCAAGGATCCCCAGACGCGAGCGAGGCGCAAGTCAGCACGGTGGCCAAACCAGAGCTCATACGTTGTGACGGTGTCCGGAAGAGGACCGTGCGGGAGGCAGTTCCAGACCCAAGTCATGTAGGCAAAGCCTTCAAAAACGAAGGACTCCGGAAGACCTCACTCAGACCGCATAGCGCAAACCGCATCCTCCATGGTGCGATTCCAGTGCTCAGACACATCGTTCTGCTAAGGAGTAGCAACAGTGGAGACCTGGTGAAAGATCCCGTGCTCGGCAAAGAAGTTGTCCATCTCACCAAAGAACTCGCCGCCGCGATCCGAGCGGAAGGTGTGCAGCGTATGGTGAGACTGACGCTCAGCTATCATTAGCCAGAGACGAACCGCGAGAGCGGCGTCACTCTTCTGGCGCAGGCTGTAGACCCACCGCATCCGGGTGAAGTCATCAGTCAGGGTCAGGACGTATCGACTCCGATCGGACAAAGACTCAACAGGTAGGGGACGAAGAAGGTCCGAATGAACTAACTCAAGAGGGCGAAGTGCGCGTGAACGGGAATCAGGATAGGTGCAACGATGCATCTTACCGTGAGCGCAAAAGAGGCAGTCGGTCTTGGGCGGCTTCTCAAAAGAAGCCGTGTCAAGACCAAGGACGGGTTGTATTCGAATGAGCTTTGACACAGTGTCGGAGCTTACATGACACAGGCGGCGATGAAGCAATTGCTGGTGCTCAGGAGATAGAACACCAGTGACAAAAACACGAGCGGAAGGGGAGGGGAAGCAAGGAGCACAAGTCCGAGAGACATGATACATGTCATCCACAATAAAGGCACGTAAGACAACTCTACGAGTGTGAAGCGCAGTCACAGTCATGGACTCTGCAGTGTCCTCCACATAGAGTCCCATTAGTGTGCAAGCACATACAGAAAGCAAGCTGAGCTCAAGGTCAGGCACAAATAGCACCTCAAAAAGATACAGGGGGCCAGATGGACCATTGAAACGGATGACCCCAACACCCTGGAGTGGCAAGGACTGACCAGAGCCTGTGCGGACACACCGAACGGATGCCACAGGTCCAAGAACAACAAAATCACTACGACGACAGGTCATGTGATGAGTGGCACCGAAGTCGATGATCCAGGTGCCACCTGGATCACAACTAGAGTACGTCACTATACAACGAGCAACGAAACACTCAGCCTCGGATGGACGTTGGACAGCATGTGGGGAGAAACGACAAAATGCACAAAGGTGAGACTCATGAATCCAGTCCGTACAGTCAGGCCCATCGTCATCACATGCTGATTGTGCCCCACCACACGAATCATCCCAAGTCACAAAAACAGACAAACAGACAATCTGTGAACCACCTAGCAATGACAACACACTAGCACCTCCCTGAAAGCGAAGCGCCAAAAGGTGTCGGAGCTCGGTGATGGTGCGGTCACGTGGGCCTGGATCGTCTCTGGTCGCCGGTGGTGAAGCGAGAATTGCTGCGGTCGTGGTCACCGCTTGCCCGGAGGATGTGCTACAAGACGTAGACCGTAGTGCGTGCGCAGCCTAGAGCCCATGAGTAATCCGCGCCCAGTCGAGCGGCTGCTAGCACTTGGTGTAGCGATGGGCGCCTCCACAGTTATAGCAGTGAACAAAGCGTCCATTGCTACTACCCGATGACTGCTGCTGCTGCGGCTGCTACTGGCCCAGGCCACGCCTTAGTCGCCCCTTCTTCCCCTGTGCTGCTGCCGCAACACCCTGTGTCTGAGTCAGTGTAATCGAGGCAGAAGGGGAGGAGGAGGACGAGACAGAGGATGGAAAAGAAGTCTACAGGAGGGGCATCGGTGGCGATACAACGACTACTACAGCAATGGAGGTCTCTTGATAGGCCACGGCTACCTCATGAGCGGAGGTCACCTGGAGGAAAAGCTGGTGCGTCCAGGGAAGAAGCTGTAGTGAGGCTGAAAAAGGCTCAAGCACGGCATCGTTGTACCGCGTGAAGACATCTGTGTGCTCAAAGTGAACCCCGAACATGATCGTGCAGAGCGTCCACAGTTGTGTGCCTCCTGAGGTCCTAAGGCGCGTGTAAATGCGCATGGCGCATTGCCAGTAGTCGGCTGTAGGCTCGGCAGGCCCCTGGCGAGGGGAGTGAAAGGCACGGATGCGCGCGTCACGAGTGGCGTGTGTCTCTGCAGCAAGTAGGGACAATGCTAGGTCCCAGCCCCCCACGTGGATCGGTGCAGGTGCCTGTGCCCGCCTTGCCAAGGAATGAGCGGAAGGCGACGAAAATCTCGCGCGGCATGGCGTAGAGAAGTCCGCGCATCGCCCTAGCCACTGTCAGCACCTGAGCTCGGTCCATAGTCTGATACGAACTGTGGTAGAAGGACCACACGCCCTCTGAAGAGGCCCAGACCTGAAAGAGGATCTCCCAGCAGTCAAAGCCGTCCTCGCTGACGTACCGTGGGGGCGGCGTCTCGAAGTCCTTGGGTTGTTGCTCCGTAGGGAGAGCAACCACAGGCTGAGAAGGACGAGGGAAGGGAAAGATGCTGGGAAGAGGGAAGTCGCTGGGGTGGAGATCAGGCGACGATCGAAACTCTGGAAAGCGAGACGTGTGTGGAGGCCGAGAGCTCGTCTGCAGCTTGCGGATACGATCCTGAAGCACACAAATCTCGTGCTCCGGGAGGTCGCCCCCCATGCCTGGCATGTCTGGATCCACATCCCAAGGGTCAAGAGGTGGCGGGTCAGCTCCAGCTCCAGTCTCCGATGCTGGAGCTGACTGGTGTGTAGAGGGTGCGACCCCAGCCGCTCCCTCAAGAATCGGTCGTGGAGTCATGGAATGTCCTTGAAGATGCTCGGTAAGTGAACGGATGGCGTCAGTCTACTCTCGCTGCAAGCGACGCATCTCGTCCTACTGGCTCCGCAGGTCCTCAATGGCCTACAAACGTGGGCTCATGACCCCTGAGGAGGAAGAAGAAGGATCTAGTACCCTCTTTCCCTTCTCGTCCGGCGGAGCCATGGTACCGCTCATTATGGGTCGAGACGTCAACGTGGTCAAATTGCAGAAACGTGAGCGTTTCTCGAGAAGTTCGAATGCTCGCAACTTTTGACCCTTCGACCAAAAATTTCACTAGGGCAAGTATTGACGTCAACAGAAAGTTGCTGACGTCATCAAGACCAAATAACGTCAGCAAGTAAAAAATGCTGACATCAGCTCGCCCTCCCTTTTTTTTCTCTTTTTTGTCAACCCTCGCGACTGTTGCGCGAGGTGGCGGCCACTCCATAGCAGCCGCGTGGGAGCTGCGCGGAAGCTGCGTAGCAGCATCCGCTTGGCTGCTGCTGCTGCTGCGTCGTCAGCTGCAGCAGCAGCCACACGACTACGTGCGAAGCGGCCGCTTGGCCGCTGCACGCTCAGCTGTGACAGCAACCACGTGCTGCTCCTGCTGCTACTACGCGTTGTGGCTGCTGCACGCTACTGTAGCTGCCGCGCGCTGCTGCCGCTGTTGCTGTTGCTACTGCCGCTACTTCTACTGCGCTGCTGCTACTACTGTCGCTGCTGCTGTGCTGTTGCCGCCGTTGCTGCTACTGTCGCCGCTCCCGTTGTTGCCGCTGCTGCTGTGCTACTGCCGCCACACGCTGTTCTTGTGGTGTTGCCGCCGTGCTTTGCTGTCGCCACTACTGCTGTGCTACTACTCTGCTGCACGGCTGCTATTGCTGCTGAATACTGCCAGCAACTATATTCTCACGTGGTGATGGTGAGTGACGTCGACGCCAGTCTGCTGTCGTCGACGGGTCCCTGTGGATCTACTGCAGCTGTGGCTCTCATTACTGCTGCTCTGTTGCGTCTCTGCTGCGCAGCCCCGTGAGAATTGTCTCACCGCTCAGATACCATGAGAAGATGCGTGGAAGCTTCCTAACAACATAGCCGCTGACTAGGCGTCAGTGCCTGGTCAGATGGTGACGACAGTCACAAGACGTGTGTTGGTTTTTGCTCTCATTGTGCTCTGTTGTGTCCTCTTGGCTTGTGTACATCGGCGTACAGATGACTGACGGCGAGACTCGATGTTGATGGAGTGTCGTCCGGTGGAGTCGATGCACGCTGAGGTCTTCTCGCAGTTCGCTGGAGCCTCCTCTCTCCGGCGACGTGTTCAGCTCCATTGGCAGGCCTCCTCAGCGGTCGCACTGTCGGCGGTCACGGCCACCGCAGTTGCTTTCTGCATGCGTCCAGCGCGTCCTATCGCGTCTGCATCGTCATGCGCTGCCTAGGGTCCTTGTTGCATGTTGCATGGCCTTGTTTGGCATCATAAACCATCGTAGGCACTGCTTGGGTTCACTCCGCCATAACTCCTTGCTGCTATTTTTCTAGCTGATTCTGACCGCACGGCTGCGTTTGCACCGTTGGTATTATGGTATGGTCCAGTTTTCAGGCAAAACGGACGACGCCCGGGTTTTGGGCTGTCGGCCGTCTGGCAGGCCTCACCGAGAAAACTGCCATCCTGAAAATAGGTAATTTCTGATTGGCTGGTGAACTGCGTAACAAGCTCTATAGAGCTGGGGGGGAGGCTAGTTCTTGGAGGGGTCTCCCATTGTGTCTCATTGTTCATTCCTAATCAGTCTTTTCCAGTATTCAGCTGCTTTCTGGCGCTAACACTGGCGAGCGCACTTCTGAGTAACAAACCCAGAACTTCCAGACTTAGGCTCTAGAGCAGCAGACTGCAGGGGCAGCAGACTTAAGCAACGAGCGTGGAAGCCCGCACGCTGCATCAACAACGCATGCTGCCCCAACCTACCGCTTAGATTTCCAGCTTGGTATCAGAGCTAGAGCGTAGCAGCAGCAGCATAAGACGGGCGTACAATGCGAGACAACACCGGAAGATCTCCATACGTGCCAGTGCAGGAGGAATGCTGCCGGATATTTTTTGGCAGCATTGACCCGCCTGGTGGCGGCGTCAGAATTTTTCCCACGGCCACTGGGCAAGGGGAAATGCTGCTGGATTTTTCCGGCAGCACTGACCCCCACGTTGGACGCAAGGAGGTGAGCGGCCGGCCACGTCAAGCGCTTGTTGGCGACGACGCACGCGGCGACGTCCTCCAGGTGTGACTGACAGTAGTAGCTAGCAGCAGCAGCAGCAGCTTATAGCAACACACAGCAGCAGCTAGTAGCAGTAGTAGCTTGCAGCAGCAGGAGTAGCAGCTCCCTGCAGCAGCAGCAGCAACACAAAGCAGCAGCTGCAGCAGCGTGCAGTAGCAGCAGCCGCAGCAGCGAGCCTCAACAGCAGCAGCACCTGTGCGTAGTGGTTGCTGCTGCTCGCAGCCCGCAATGAGCAGCAGCTCACTGCTACTAGCGAGCACCAGCCCGTTGCTCGCTGCGAGCGAGCAGCAGCACGCTGCTCGCTGCCAGCGAGCAGCAGCCGGCTGCTCGCAGCCAGCGAGTAGCAGCCCGCTGCTCACTGTCAGCAAGCAGCAGCCTGCTACTCGCTGCCAGCGGGCAACAGCTGGCTGCTCGCTGCCAGCAAGCAGCAGCCCGCTGCTCGCTGTCAGCGAGCAGCAGCCCGCTGCTCGCTGCTAGCGAGCAGCTGCCCGCTCGAATAGACAAAACCAGAGAAAAATGAACGGGAAGAGAAAAACATCCTCCAACCCCGCAGCATGCAACAGCAGCCCGCAGCAGCAGCGAGCTATAGCTACATCACGTAGCAGCTGCAGCAGTGTGCAACAGCATGCTGTAGCAGCAGCATCAATAGCAGCAGCAGTAGTAGCGTAGAGCAGCGTGCAGCAGCAGTAGCATCAGCAGCGGCAATAGCAGCACCAGCAGCAGCAGCAGCGGCAGTAGCACCAGCAGGAGCAGCAGCAACTGTAGCGGCTGCAGCAGTAGCAGCAGCAACTACAGCGGTTACAGCAGTAGTAGCAACAGCAGTAGCGGCTGCAGCAGCAGCAACTGCAGCGGCTGCAGCAGCAACAGCTGCTGACGTCAGCACCTCTCTGCTGACATCATCACCAAAAACATAGGAAACCAAAAGGGGGACAACAGCATCACTCACACTCAGTAGTCTTTGCTGACGCGAGCTATCCGCGGCTGACCTCACTGCTGACATCAGTAGCATAAAAAAAAAGGGAGAAAAAAAAACAAAGGGACACGCCCATGGCTGATAATCCTAGTGAGGAGGGGTCCTCCTCTGTTGGAGAGACCCCTACCTCCCCTTTCTTGTAGCGCCTGCAGCAGCAACACCAGCCGTAGCAGCAGCAGTAGCGGCAGTAGCAGCAGCTACAGCAACAGCAGCCGCAACAGTAGCAGCAGCAGCAGCGGCAGCAGCAGCAGTGGCGGCAGCCGTTGCAGTAATAGCAGTCGCCGCAGTAGTAGCAGCGGCAGCAGTAGCAGCAGCAGCAGCAGTAGCAGCAGCAATAGCAGCAACAGCAGCTGCAGCAGCAGCAACACCAGCAATAGCAGCAATAGAAGCAGCAACAGCACAAGAAACACCAGCAGCAGCCGCAGCAGCTACCGCTGCCGCAATGGCAGCAGCAGCAGCAGCCCACAAGTATTGTTGGCGGCAATCCTGACCCCCTTGTTGCTCTTCAGCAGCAGCTTGTAGCCTTGACGCAGTAGCTTGCTGTGCTCCAGCCAATAGTCCCCCAGTCTCTCACCAGTGTGCCACCGTCGTTCGTCCCTCCAGAGCACGCCAGTCCAGCCGTGTCTACTGCCACATACTACCTGGCATAGCAGCAGACTCAGCGCCAGCGGCAGACAGTGACCTCCGTCCTTGGCCCCACTCTGGGTGCCGGCCGCAAGCAGAAGGACTTTGAGACGCCGACGCCGCCGCTTCAGGCCGGCGAGCAGTTTGGAGCTGGGAGCTCAGCTTTCGGATCTGGGCACAAGGGGAGGGGCTGTGGGCATATTACACCCTCCCTTACGACCCAACCTAGGCCGACCAACTGTATGATTCTGGTCGCGCTATTCCGGCCCTTGTCCTAGTGGCCCCTCCGGCTTCCCGCCTAGCCCTAGAGCCTTTCCTCGACGACTTCATCGCTGCCGACACTCCAGACCCTGCAAGCGCCAGGCACGTCCTCACCAGGCCCCATCGCTTGTCCAGCGACGCCGAGCTCAGCCGTCTGCTCCGGGAGTTCAACTCCCTGCACATGGAAGAGACTGAGACAGTCACTGCCTACTAGCAGCGGGCAGAGGACATCCTTCCTCGTCTTGACACATCTGCTCCGCCTCCTCTGTCCGCGCTTCTCACCATCAAGCGCGGTGCCACCAGCGCGTACGCAGACGTCTTCGTCCATTACCCCCAGGACGTCCTCTCCACCATGGCGGCCCAGGGCATCCTCATGCCTTGGGCGTACGAGCTTTTCCTCCGCATTAAGGAAACTCGCCAGGAGTCTGAGCTCCATCGCATGGGGGCTCTTGCATCCCCTGCCGTCGCCTCCCCTGCCGTTGCCTCCGTGGCCGTCGCCTCCCCCACCGCAGCTACCTCCTCGTCTTCGGGAAAGAAGAAGAAGTACCGGAACAAGAAAGGCAAGGGTCTGTCGCAGTAGCAGCAGCAACAGTCGTCAACCGGGTCCGGCGGTGGTGGCTCGGTCTGCCACGACTGTGGCCAGCCCGGGCATGGGTGGTACACATGCCCTTTCCCGACGGGCGAGGCACACGTCATCGCCACCCTGCACCGCCAGCGGGAGCGCCGTCTCGCCTTTGCCGCTGTCGCTACTGCTGGACCTGACACTCCGACCTCGTCCAACAGCTGTGCCACTCCGACAGCTCCGCCGGTCCCGCAGACACCCGCGACGCAGCAGTACTACTCACAGCCATCGGCGCTTCCGCTTCCTTCGCCAGCTCCATCCTCCTCCTACCCGGGCTGCGGCGCCGTCACTCCGCACTCCGCCTACACTCCTAGGCCGTCCTCCCGTGAGCGTCAGCTGGAGCTATACATCGTGCTCTAGCTTAGCCTGCCTCGCCCTCCTCCACAGGGAAGTGCGATTTTTGTCACCTCCTGCCCTCCTGCCCAGCCCTGCATGACTGAGACTGAGCTGCGGTCCTGCCCCGTTTCTTTGTCTGTCTCTTCGTCTCCCGTAGTATCCTCCACTCCCCTCCTTGACGACATTGCGTGGCTTGACGATTGGCATTCTCGTTTTGCACCCCCTTCCACCACGTCCGCGTCCCTTGCTTGCTGCCATGTGACAGTTAGCGATCTAGCGACCCCTGTCCAGGACCCTGCTGAGACCTGGATCATTGACTCCGGGGCCACGCATCACATGACGGCCTCTCGCGAGGCCTTCAGTATGCTCGGTCCTGTAGGCGATGTCTTCGGTGTCCGGACGGGCTCCGGACAAGTGTTGCCGGTCCGTGGTGTTGGCGTCGTTTGTTTCCGTGGTCCTACCCGTGACGTCTTTTTGACCGATGTCCTCTTTGTCCGTGGTCTCGAGCTCGACCTCCTGTCCGTGACTACCCTTGACCGCATGAGCATGGACGTTGTACACTCATGTGGTGTTGGCACTGTGTCGTTGCGTCCGTCTGGTCTTGTCGTACTGCATGCCACCGCCCGTGGCAACCTGTGGCATGTTCCTCGCCTCTCTTCTTCCTCTCCCGTCTCTTCCCCGTCGGCCGCCACAGGCCATGTGTTTGTCACCAATACGCTTTCTCCTCAGCACACCCGCCTCTTGCATTGCCGCCTTTGCCACGTCCACTCCGCCGCCGTAGAGAGCATGCACCGCACCCAGCCGGCCAAGGGCCTTGACCCAGAGACTTTCCCCCTCACGTGCCCCACTGAGTGCATTGACTGCGCTCAGGAGAAGATGCACCGGTCCACGTACCTCTTGTCTTCCTCCCGTGCGTCCACCCCTCTCGACCTTGTCCACTCGGACGTCATGGGCCCCCTCCCCACCGCGTCCGTCGGTGAGAGGGGCCACTATGTCCTCACCCTTACGGACGACTATTCTCGCTACCACTGGGTTTTCTGCCTCCAGCAGAAGAGCAATGTCGCCCACGCCGTTCAGGACTGGCTTGTCCTCGCGGAGCGCGAGTGTCGCCGCCCTCTTCGCCACTTTCGCTCCGATCGCGGCGGGGAGTACATGGGTGAGGCCACGACCTTTTTCGCCTCCCGCGGGATCCACCATGAGACGTCTGCGCCCTACACACCCGCCCAGAACGGCGTCTCCGAGCGGTGGAACCGTAGCAAAGCCGACGCCGTCCGCACCATGCGGGTCGAGTCCGGTCTTTCCGATGGCTTCTCTTTTCAAGCCATGGCCTACATGACCTGGGTCTGGAACCGGATTCCCCACCGTCCCCTTCCCCGCCAGTCCATGTCCTACCAGCACTGGTGCGCTCGGCGCGCTGATCTCCGCCCGGCTCGCGTCTAGGGCTGCATAGCCATTGTATGGCTACCCGCCCGACAGCAGGGTGGCAAGCTCGCCCCCCGCGGACGCCCCTGCACCTTCCTCGGCGTGTCTTGTCAGTCCAAGGCCTGGCGCTTCTGGGACCCATCCCGGCACTACATCGTCGAGTCGCGCGATGCCCTCTTCTTCGAGGAGCTCTTTCCCCGTGACCTCATTCACTCCGGCTCCTCCGTGTCCCTTCCGTCGCGTGGGGGAGTGGTGAGTCCGTCCTCCGTCCTGTCGCTTCCGGGTGACACAACACTTCGTCCCTCTGAGCCAGCAGCCCCAATCGCGTGCGCTGGCCCCTCGGGGCCAGCAGTCCCCGTCGCGTCCGCTGGCCCCACCGGACCAGCAGTCTCGGTCGCGCCCGCTGGCCCCTCCGGACCAGCAGCTCCGGTAGTGTCCGCTAGCCCCTCGGGGCCAGCAGTCCCCGACGCGTCCGCTGGCCCCTCCAGACCAGCAGTCCCGGTCGCGCCCGCTGGCCCCTCCGGACCAGCAGCCCCAGTCGTGTCCGCTGGCCCCTTTGGGCCAGCAGCCCCAGTTGTGTCCACTGGCCCCTCGGGGCCAGCTGTCCCCGCCGCGTCCGCTCGCCCCTCCGGCCCGGTAGTCCCGGTCGCGTCCGCTGGCCCCTCCGTGCCAGCAGCCCCAGTTGCCTCCGTTGGCCCCTCTGGGCCAACAGCGCCTATTGCGTCCGTTGGCTCCTCCGGGCCAGTAGCCCCGTCCGCCTCTGTTGGCCCCTCAAACTTAGTGCCATCTCCTGCTCGATCGCGCTACACACGTGGCCCAGGCGGTAGCCTCCGACCTCGGCCGACATTGAGCGCGCAGACCGTCGCACCGCGTCCTGTGGCGCCTCGACCCCCTGTGGCTCCACGTGTCTCCTCCACTCCCACGGTCGTGAGTGGGGACCCTGGCACTAAGGCTCTCGGCATCACCACCTCGGCCATCATCTCCGACCTTCACCTGGGCTCTGTACTGGGCTACGCCATGCTTCATCACGAGCATCGGCATGCTGTCATGGCTGCACTCGCCCGCATCCCACTTGGAGCTCTTGATGCACATGCCCTCTCGGTCCGGTCCACAGCACGCTCGGAGGACCTAGCCACCCTACGTGAGGCTCGAGCCTCTCCTGAGGCCGCACATTGGGATGCTGCCTGCGCCGAGGAGCTCGGTGCTATCCGGCAGCACCACGTGTATGACCTCGTCGACCTCCCTCCAAGTCGGAAGGCCATTGGCGCCAAGTGGGTCTTGCAGCGCAAGTGGAAGCCTGACGGGTCCTTGGACAAGTACAAGGCCCGCCTCACAGCAAAGGGGTTTGCTCAGGTCCCTGGGGTCGACTACGACCAGATCTTCGCCCCAGTCGGTCGGTTCTCCACTAGCCGGGCGCTCTTCATCCTGGTTGCCAAGCATGGGTGGGAGCTGCATCAGATGGACGTGAGCAACGCGTTCCTCCATGGCTCACTGGAGGGTGAGGAGCTCTACATGGTGCAGCCCCCAGGCTACGACGACGGTACGGGGAGAGTCTGGCTGCTGCGGAAGGCCCTCTATGGCCTGAATCGGTTGCCTCGGTGCTGGAACCAGGAGATCAGCAGCACACTTCTCCGCGGCGGCCTCCAGCGCAGCACCGCTCGCCCCGCACTGTGTCTCAGCCCGCAAAGTCAGACCTTCGCCGCATTTTTGGTATACGTTGATGATCTCCTCATCGCGTCGCCAGACACGGCCACCATCCAGCGTGTCAAGGACTTGCTGCATGCCACCTACCAAATGAAGGATCTCGGGTCTGCCCGAGTCTTCCTTGGCATGGAGCTCAAGCACGATCGCTCCCAGGGCATCCTACACGTCCACCAGGCTGCCTATGTGCAGACCTTGTCCGCTCGCTTCGCCGAGGACCTGCCCCTCGTGTCCAGCGCATCTTCAACTATGTCACTCGACGGCCAGGTGAAGCTGAAGAGTCCTGACCCAGCTGTTGTGGGGGAGCCAGTTGATGTGACCACGTATCTGCGGATCATCGAGTCACTGATGTTCCTGGCGACGACAATGCGTCCAGACATCGCGTTCGCCGTCAACCTCCTGGCCTAATTCTCTCAGGAGCCGCGTCACCTCCACTACGACGCCGTGATCCGAGTGATGCGCTATGTCGTCTCGACCCCTCGGCGAGGTCTAATGTTCCGTCGCCAGCCGTCCGTTGTCGCAGTGGGCTACACCGACAGTGATTGGGCCGGCAGTCCAGACGGTAAGAGTCGCACAGGCTCGATCTTCCTGATCGGCGGCACAGCTGTGTCCTGCCGCAGTGGTACGCAAGGGTGCATTGCCCGCAGCACTGCTGAGGCTGAGTACATGGCACTTGGCTCAGGCGCGTGTGAGAGTGTGTGGTTGCGTCATTTGTTGTCCGAGTTGCGTCAGTCTGTCGCATCCATCACCTTGCATTGTGACAATGAGAGTGCCATGGCCATTGTCGACAATGACGGTGTGCATCACACTCGCACAAAGCACATCAATGTTCAGTATCACTATGTGCGTTCGTTGTTACACAATGGCAGCATCAGCATTGTGTGGGTTGAGACAGAAAGGCAGTTGGCTGACTTCCTGACCAAGGCATTGAAGCGGGACTCGTTCAAGAACGCTGTGAGTTCTGTAGGCGTGCGTCCGTGATTTGCTCTCTTGGTCTCTGCCTGCGTCTCTGCGTGCCCTGGGGAAGTTTGAATGTTGACCGTGTCTCTTCCCGCCCATGTGCACTACGCCTGTGAGTCATGGGGGAGTGCTGGTTTTTGCTCTCATTGTGCTCTGTTGTGTCCTCCCGGCTTCTGTACATCGGCGTGCAGATGACTGCCGGCGAGACTCGACGCTGATGGAGTGTCGTCCGGTGGAGCCGACGCACGCTGAGGTCTTCTCGCAGTTCGTTGGAGCCTCCTCTCTCCGGCGACGTGTTCAGCTCCATCGGCAGGCCTCCTCAACGGTCGCGCTGCCGGCGGTCACGGCCACCGCATTTGCTGTCTGCATGCGTCCACCTCGTCCTATGGGGTCTGCATCGTCACACGCTGCCTAGGGTCCTTGTTGCATGTTGCATGGCCCTGTTCGGCATCATTAACCATCGTAGACACTGCTTGGGTTCAGGCCGCCATAACTCCTCGCTACTATTTTTCTAGCTGATTCTGACTGCACGGCTGCGTTTGCAGCGTTGGTATTATGGTATGGTCCAGTTTTCACGCAAAACGAACGACACCCGGGTTTTGGGCTGTCGGCTGTCTGGCAGGCCTCACCGAGAAAACTGCCAGCCTGAAAATAGGTAATTTCTGATCGGTGAAAATGCCGATTACCCCCTGTTTTGTCACCCTTGACCCTCATATACCCCTCCGTCGGAACAATAAGCCCCATCCGCCCCTCCGTCGGAACGATAAGCCCCATTCGCCCCTCCGTCGGAGCGATAAGCCTGAACCGCCCCTCCGTCGGAACGAAAAGCCTCATCCGCCCCTCCGCTGGCACGATAAGCCTCATTCGCCCCTACCCTCGAACAATAAGCCCCATATACCCCTCGATCGGGTTTCGAAGTTGAACCGTGGAAAATTCAGTAAAAAAAGCCTAATATGCCCAAGGTTCCAGACGTGACGTGGGACGAATAGCGGAACGGAACCTTACCCTCGACAGCTGTTGCCGAACGTACATGCTTGGGTCTGCGTAGAGGCTCGGCATGGTACCGTTCCGACACCTGCGGCTCCCTGCTTAGGGGTGCGATCGGCCACACATGACGACTGATGCTTTTCAAACACACTGCCCGTAACAGTGTCATGTTTTACGTCAAACCCGTACATTTGCTCTGCATATATTGGAGTGTTCGTCGCATTGGACTCTTCCTTGTCCCTTACTCGACAGTACACGTAGCAAAAGTCTCTTGCGACATGTCCAATGTTGGTGATACGCGTCCTCTTCCACCGTTGCAGCGCTGGGGTGACCCTCCACCACAACCGGTGCACAATCCTTCCAGTCTTTGGCGCTACGTGCCCCCCCCCCCC
>SZWC01013141.1:62824-74240 GCA_023375785.1 Penium margaritaceum
CTCTCTCTCTCTCTCTCTCTCTCTCTCTCTATCTCTCTCTCTCTCACTCTCTCTTGCCTGCTAGCTCTCGCTCGCTCCCACGGAGTCTCTCTCTTGTACTCCTTCTGACATTTTCGTTAGCACTTGGCAGAGGCAAAATCCTCCCACGACCTTTGCGTGTGTGCAAAATCATAAATGCAATCGTAGGTGGTTGCTGGTTGTCCTTTTCTTCTTCACGCCGGATGTTTTTTCCTTTTTCCCCTTTCTAGCTCAAGCACATCTACTATGCACTACAGCCTTTTTCGTTTTTCTAGTTCAACTAATTCCAGGCTCTTACTCCTCATCTTTACATTACCCAGAGAAAGTGGCAGCACCTCTCACCCCCATCACATCTCACCGTCAATCTTAGCACAATGTTGCCATGGCCACCTCCTGGCTCCTACCTCACGCAGACGACTTCTACATCGCTTCCCGATAGTGTTCTCCACTCTCACCCTCTTCATCAACGTCCCTCAGACACACCAAGGCATCATCCGGGACCACCTCCACTTGGTCAACTTGGCCATGTGCTCCCTTGGTCAGTTTCTGCACTGCCGGGACATAGTCCCTCCTATGCTCACTCCCATCACAGTTTTCCTGCTGGCACATCGATGACACCGTCGGCACCACCACCTCACGGTGTGGCTGATCAATCAATCATATAGTTTGTTCATTCACCAATAAGAGAGAGAGTTCCTTCCAACCTGCAGTTTCACTAGCCTACCATCACTTTGACCCGGTCTCTGGCATCACCCTGTTTTTGATACGCCGGCCAGGTCCCTCTGTGGTCAGCTTCAACTCCAACCAGAGCCGACTCTCTACATGCCTACCCGTGTCATCATCCTGGCATACTAGTTCCTGGACCGCCTCCATCCTCTTGTCAGCCTTCTCGATGGTCCTTCTCATCACCATCGAGACGATGCATTCTTTACGCTCACCCGCATCGTCCCCAATATTTATGGGTTGATGTGTGGCAGACAACAACACCTTTTAGTGATGCTACTCACCAGCAGATCCCGTGGTTGGTCTCTACAATGATGGGACGCAACAGTCTCCATCGTTACCACCATGACTCTCAGAGGATTGGTCATTCCCTTCTACGGCAAGATCCAGCTCTTTGTGGGTTTGCCTACTAATTCACAGGTGATGGACGCCACGGTTAGCGCCAGTGTTACCTGTGCCCCAGTGGATGGCATCCACCCTAGCTCCAGCGTCATGATTTCCCTCACACTCCACAGTAGACAGACCTAACTCATTCGTCCATTCCCCACATCGGCGCTGTGACAATCTTGTACAGCGAGCTCCAAAGTATGTGGAAGATGATGTAGTAGATCAGGGACCACCTTTTCTCCCATTAGATTTATTCGTCCTGTTCACTGCCTTCCTCGTCTTCCTCATCTTCTTCTGGGGGACCTTCCCCAGCTGCACTGGACCTTCCATCTTAGTCTATTGCTATTTTCTCCATCCTATGCTCCACTGATATCATGCCCCCTCCCAGTCAGCCTTCTGCTCAACATCGTCGTTGATGCACATCGCTTCATGATCGTCTTGCCTCTCGCACGTCTGCATCTCCATCGGCTTCTGTCATTACACCGGTTGAGGGGAGATGTGTGCGTCCTTCCACTTTGACATCGACTTCGACAGTGAGCACCAAAGATGGAGCAGGAGTACATCAAACAACATTTTTTGGAGTAGGTCCATTGACAGAGGCAACATCAGTCTCTTCTATGAGAATGGTTGCATCAGCTAATAGAGCTGCACTACTGTATCAACTGCCTCATCTTCTATGTCTACTGCATTGCCAGCATTAGCGTCCTCCGTAGCGTCTTTAGCAAGGCATCGGTAGCATCAGCCTCATCCACACGGTCTATATCCATGATTTCTGCATCCTCTACAATTATAGCTACACCATCTGGTACAGCTATACTTGCTACATGAGCTACTCTACCGGCCATGAAGATCGCAGCTATAGCATCGACATCACCTGCTGCATCCACAGCTTCAGACGCATCAGCCTCTTCTACAGCACCTACTTTTCTTACAACATCATCTACATTAATTTCAAAAGCTACTCTAGTAGTACCACTTGCTCCATCAGCTACTGTGATAGCATCCGCAATGTCGACATCATCTGCTGCATCCACAACTTCAATCATATAAATCTCTTCTATAGTACCTGCTCTGCTTACAACATGAGCTGCATCAGTTGTGGCAGCTACTCTGGCAATACAAGCTGCTCCATCTTCCACTATTGTTATGTCACCGGCTTCCTCTTCAGTGTTAGCTTCTTCCTCTACTCTGATTTCACCAACTGCTTCAATACCATTGTCAGCATCAAGCACTACACTAGCATCTACTACATCCTTAGTGTCAACAACAAGATCTTTTTCTGGTTCCTCTATAGTTCTTTCATCTTTTGCATCAACCCTCCTTTCTAGATGGGTTGCACCGACTGTATTGCCTCCATCAGGTACACCAAATTTGTTATTTGGGTCAATGTCTTCATTCGGACCCTGTGCTTGGACAGTGTTGACACCATTAGGATTAGAGTTTTTACTCGATTTTACATCAGTACCACCCTTCACATCAGCAATAGCACCTACATCTTCAAAAGCATCACCTTCTAGGACATTAGTTGCATCAGAAGTGTCAACTGCATCAACAACATCCACTACATTGGTAGCATCACATGCATCAGTAGAATTGGCCACATTGGCAACCTCAGCTGCATCGTCAGCATCATCTGTGCTCCCTTAGTTTTCAGTGATCATGGAGTAGCTGATAGAGACACCAATCCGATGTCTGCAATCTTTGTGGAGGCACAAAACGAGGTCAGTTCCCTACACGGTGTCGGTAGCTCCTAGTCACCCTTGTCCAAGATGTCAAGTTGAGGAGGACGAGCTTTGCTCCAAAATCATTATGCGGGAGTTTCACGTCACTACCATTTGAGAGAAATTGTCTGGTGATATCCCTCCACCACAGGATGCACTCGGTTTCATCTTCACTAGGGACATGTGGAGGAGCGATTATGTAGAGATGTCTAGAGAGTGTGAGCTGAGGTATACAGAGGAGTGGTTGCATGCACTATAGGATGTGTTGGCTGAGATGCTCATTGAGGGTTGTAGTGGACATGGCCCAGATGCTTCCAAGTGTAGTTCCATAGCATCCTCGAAAGTGCCTCAAAGGATGGGGATCTTGATGTAGTCAGCAGTGACAACACCCCAGACAACCTTGGGACATCCTTCAACTCAACCCCATCCTTCTTCTACACCTGGACCATCCCTCTTCACCTCCGAGCCTTGCACACCTCCTACCCCAGAGATTTCCCTGCATCCACATGCTTCAGGTGACCATCTATCCCATTCCCTGGACATATTGAGACACGCGGCTTAAGGAGGCATGGTACCTGCAATCACTCAGCTTTGGGCAGCAGAGATGGAGGTGGTGGTGCTCCGTATAGTGATCGAGTCCTTGTCTACCACTAACACGGAGGTGATGGAGGTGCTCGAGGATGTAAAGATTTAATCTTTGCACAGTCACTCAGGAGGATCATGCCAAGCTATGTGTTCGCTCCTCTCGTCTCCAAGGTGAGTTGGTCACAACGTAGTCGTACCTGCGTACATGGGAGTGTGTAGCTTTTGCACTGAACGTAGGGGCAAGCTCCACATGCACAGACCTAACTTCGTCCTCACCCTCCATTCTAGGAGCACTCCCTACCATCCTCACCTTACATACAGTACCAAAGTCTACTGGTTGGGACTTGTGGCAGCTGCCAGATGTGAGGGCTTGAGCCTCCTCCTCCTCTCCTGACCATGGAGAATTCGACAGCATCTTCTCCACCCTTGCACCCTGTGAGTCCAATCAGAGTGGTACCCTGGACCCTCCCAGCTGGGATCGCTAGTAGCCCCCATGCGTGTGAGGGGAGACTGACTTACTCTTCTCACACCACTCTAGAGTTAGTGGATGATATGCGTTGGGCATTGCATGAGTGAGTTATGCACATGGTAGCCATGTCAGCCTCATCCTCCTTTGTTTGCTGATTATTTCACATCTACAACCACTCTCAAGTGTAGCCATCTCTTCATTGCTTTTCCCAGGATCATTTGAGCCAGGGGGAACTTGTTGTTCTATACGGATGACAGTTCTGTAGTATTCTACATGCAAGGAGAGTGTACTTATCTGGGCACGGTGATTTTTGGGTTCATGCTCCCAGGATTCTCTCACTGAGGGGGGGTATATGTATCTTCTCACCTGGTACCTTGTAGACAGCTCGTGTAGCCCAAGGGGGAGTTTTGGTGTATGCGTTTTGAGCTATCATGTAGTCTTGTGTAGCGAGAGCCCCTTAGTTTGTGTTGATGGTTCTCCAGCGGCTACATTACTCCATTATAGCAGCTTAGTTCACCCATACATGTTTGATAGAGTTGTCTCGATGGTCAAGACCCGGGCACTTGGTGGTTTGTGCCAGTGTGCCGGGAGACCCCATGGAAATCAATCGCATAGTATTTGACTGTTTGTGCTCTCATTTTTTGGTCGACAACCGGGTACACGGTGGTTTGTACCGGTACCTCGGGAGACCCATCGTTGATTGGTCTAGTCTTTGTTGACCCTTCGTCAGACATGTGTAGTCTGCTTGTGAATGAGACTCGGATGCCCAGTTACATGTTACAGTGTCTCGAGAGGCCTAAACTTGCCTAGCCTGGCTAGTCGGTGATGCTAGTGTGTCACCGTAGAGTTTGGATGTGTTTGGTGTCTATTGTACATTTTCCTGTCGATCGAGACCCGAGCACACGGTCGACTGTTCCGGTGCCTCAAGAGACCTCTGTTGTGTGGTTTCATGTTCTGTGATGTGCCCATTCTCTGTTTGTGCCTTTTGGTACGACGAGAATGACGGGGCCTGGTGGACTACCCGCTAGTCCCCAAGAGAAAATCTCTCAATAGGGCTCATTGTACTATCTCCTTAATTCTTAATTCATTCGTTCCAGACTTAGCCAAATCTTGGCGCTACAATTCTCCTGCTCACAACCAGAGCTGGCGTCTCTTCCACCATGGGCCTGAATGTCCTAGACTCATTTTAGTAGGGGTGGCTGTTACCACCGCTAGTGGTACTGCCAGCAGCAGACTGCCATGGTTCACAGAAAAGAGATAATAACACTCATCCTTGGCCCGCATCAGAGACCTCAGGTCACCTAGGATGTGTCATCATGTACATATAGACTTGTATGTTGAAAGTTGAATAACAAGTACAATCTACTCCTGCTGTGCCACACATGTTCTTGAGCTCCCTTAAGAGGATCCTCTACTTCTGCACACATGGGAAGGTGTACATTGGCCTCCCTTTGGACACCTTTGCCGCCTGTTGGTGCTTGTACCCTTTGGTTGAGGATAGTACACACCACCCGGTTTACACTTTGTATCCGAGCCACCCTTGACTCTGGAGCACAAGCATGTACGTGAAAACCTCTCTTCGTCAGCATGGACAAACACAATCTTGTCTCTTTGGTCGATCCGTGCCCATGGCCAGCCATGCAGTTCGGTGACAAAGCGGTAAGCTTAGGACCCATTGAGGAAAAAGATGCACTGGATGTTCCCAATGGCTGCGGTGTTTGCCATGCAAAGCAAGGTAACAACCGCCACAGTTTTGCAGAAGTTGCTCGCCAAAATGCAGGCCAACATGGACCTGTTGGAGAAGAAGAATGCATACCTTAATCAAGAGCTCGTGAAGCAACCTGTGACAACACTAGTGGCAGTTGCCACCACACGTGGATGTGCAGTGGGCTTCTTGAGCCCGTCCAAGCGAGAGCCGTTCGATCCATCAAAGAAGGATGGGCCAGCTTCGTACACTTGGAAACTTGGGCTGGAGTTGTACTTCAATGCTATCGGCAGGGATGTCTCAAGGAACGAGGTGCACCACGACTATGCCGTGATCATGTTGAGAGGGGCATCGTTGGATTTGTGGGCCAATGTGATGTGGTTGAATCCACATACCAGTGGAACATCAATGGTCGTTGGCATTACGGTCGCAACTGGAATGTCAATCGCATCAGCTCCAACTTACAATATTGGCGACCCTACCCTTAAGTGACCGACCTCGTGGAAGGGGTTCACGGATCGTGAACCCCTTCCACGAGGTCGGTCGTGAACCCCTTCCACGAGGAAGGAGTAGTGTTCTACAAAGCTCTCTAAGAGTGAGGTTGCGGTGGGGAAAGTTGAATTCCTTGGATACATAGTAGGAAATGGACAGATTGCCATGGACTCGCGCAAGGTGCCAGTGATGTAAGGGTTGCCAAAGTTGCTTACTGTGCACGATGTACAAGTGCTCCTTGTTTTCTGCAACTGCTAACACAGGTTTATCCTTGGCTATGTAACAGTGTTAGCGCCACTCTCCAATCTCAATGGCAAGGATCATGTGTGGAGTTGGAAAGTTGGCAAACAAGAAGCCTTTAAGAATCTCAAAAGGGCTATGAATTCCACATTGGCCTTCAACTTTGCCAACAACAATCATGAGCTTCAAATAGCAATGGATGCATCCAACCTGGCCATTGGTGAAATCATTTTGCAGGACTTTGGTGACAAATCACAGCCGGTCGCCTACTACTCGGGCAACTTGCATGGGGTGAAGCTAAACTACAACATCGATGACAAAGAGATGCTCGCTGTGGTTGCAACATTCAATAAGTGGCAGCAATACCCCGAGGCATGGAAATACATGGTCTACATGGACCAGCGCGTGTTGAAGTACTTCAAGACGCAGCCAAACCTACGTCCGCGGCAAGCGCGTTGGGTGGAGTACCTCGAGTCACACTTCAACTTTGAGATCTTGTACCGGGCAGGGTTGCATCAACCCAGCCAACCCCATCTCACCGCAACCGGACCTGATGATCCAGGTCACGTTCCTCACCATCCAGCAGGGTGCCTTCCTTGTGAATCTCTCAATGGAGGATACAAGGCGCATTGGGAATATGACGCTTGGAGATTTTTCTTTGAGGCGCGGTACTGGCAATAGCACGGCATGTAGCAAGTAGTGGTTCCCGGGGTGCTGAGGCTTTAGCAGCTACTTTTTTAGGAGTGCCATGACAGTGGCCAAAGTGGTCACGTCTCTGCCAAAAAGACATTGAAGATGGTGGCTCGCTTTTTTTTATGGTCCACCCTGTAGTCTGAGGTGGTTGAATTCTACCAAAGTTGTAATGTGTGCCGACGGCACAAGGCATGGAGGACGAAGACCCCGGGTATCCTCCAACCCTTGCCCATCCTCAAGCAGCCGTGGCAAGGAATCTCCATGGACTCCATCACGGGCTTTCCCACGATAGTGATAGGTCACAATGCGGTATTGGTGGTGGTGTATCGCTTTAGCAAGATGTCGCACTTCATTCCGACACGTGTACAATGAGCTCATAAGGCACGGCTCCGCTGTTCCTTGAGCATCTGGTACGCCTCCATGGCATGCCGCGTTCCATTGTGAGTGACCGTGACCTGCACTTCACGAGTAAAATCTGGTGAGAACTTGGGGCGGTACGACAGCAAGGTATAGTTGTCGACCAGTTTTCATCCCCAAATTGACAAACACATGGAGCGGACAAACCAGACACTAGAGCAGCTCCTTTGTACACTAGGTGATCTGGATGAGATTGCATGGGACCTGCAATTGTTGGTCGCTGAACGTGCGTACAACTCTGCCACATCTGCCTCCACCGATAAGGTGCCGTTTGAGGTGGCAAACAGGACGGTACCCACCACAGTCCTCATTTTGCATGTTGTATGAAGCCTAACCGCAGTGTATTCTACCGCATTTCACTTTAAACTGATTTTGGCAGTGACCCGGTATGCATTGGCAAAGGCGCAGGAGTAGCAAAAAGTTGAAATAAACTGCTGATGTGCAGGCGCAATGCTCAAAGGAAGTGATCGCATGCTTCTCAATAGCGCACACTTCAAGCTTCAGGGGACAAGCTGGAATCCTGGTGGCTTGATCCATTCAATATGCTCAAGATACGGACGGTCGTGGTTGTGTTGTTGGCTTTTCTGCCTTCCGTACCAGTCCAAAACATGTTTCGCATCTCCCAACTCAAGCTCTACAATGATACAGCTGAGCACTTCCCTCGCCGCAGTTCTAAGCCTCCCCTTCCGGTGTTGATCAAGAACAAGAAAGAGTTTGAGGAGGCGGCCATCCTTGACCACCATTGTCATGGCCACGGATGGGTACACCTCATCAAGTGGAAGGGAAATGATGTAGCCCACAACTCATGGGAGCCTGCCTACAACGTGAACATTGGCGGGGTGGATGCCATTCTCCAAGATTACAAAGAGCGCATCGGGATGGCTTTCTCCTAACGGTGGGGGTAGTGTAAGCTGGAAAGTGCCAACTGCACTGATCACGGCTTGATATTTCCTTGGATGTAAAATCTAAGTTTAGATTTGGAATCTACAGAAAAAACCGTGTGAGATCGACCCAATAATGGGGTCGATGTATCAAGAGTGGAGGAACTTACGCCCGGCCAAAGGTTGGATTGGCCGAGAGGAAAACATGTGACAAAAATTCATTCCCAACGACCAGGCCTCGACCCTCGAAAGACCCAATAGGGCCAAAGCGTGCCTTGGGGCCCAGTTATTAATCAAGGATAATCAAGGATAGTTAAGGGCAAGGGTGCTTGAGAATGGTGCCCTGATGTGCTGTTACCAGAAAGGGCACTTCGGGCGGCTGTCACCTCCGCTAGTGGTGTTGTCAGTAGTAGATTGGCGTGGTCCACGGAAACGACCATATATTGGCTGTTCCTCAAAAAAAGATGCAATGATTAGTGCGTTGGAAAGCTGGGAAGACAAGCTTCATCCCTGGGAAATTACGGTCATTCCTGGCCATACAAATCTGCATACGACTCAGCGACATCGGATTACCTAGGATGTGTCATCACGTACATATAGCCTTGTATGTTGACAGTTGAAAAACAAGTACAGTTTACTCCTATCGTGCCACATGTGTTCTCATGCTCCACCATGAAAATCCTATACTTGTATATACATGGAGAAGTGTGCACTGGCCTCCCTTTGGTCGCCATTACCGACAGTTGGTGCTTGCACCCTCCAGTTGAGGCTAGCACATCACGAACAGTTTACAATTTTCCTCCAAGACAACAGAGGTTGAGAATAATCATTTGCGTTCATTTCACAAAAGCTACGCAAGCCAGAATTCAACTATACAGTGTAAAAGAAGCAAAATGCTTGAAATTGTGCACGCGTTCAAAACATGGCGGTACTACTTGGAATGTCGGTGATGCATCATCCACATCGACCATCATGCACTGAAATATCTCAAGAATCAACCAAATTTTTCATTGAAAAACTAAATGGATGGAGTTCCTCAAGTCCTGCTTTGGCAGTGAAATTGAGTAACAGCCTAGAAATTCAAAGGTTGAACAAGACCCGGACCTTGTAAGGTTGTTATTGAAGGGTTACGAGGAGCTCGGTGGGTACAAAAAGACCACGTTCTGGTTTGACAAGCCCCTACTGGTTAAGATGAATGAGGAGTTGCAAAGGATGCCAATATCCCATCCTTTGGATTACCACGGCATCATTCAAGGTGGAAACTTTGGTGAGGACAAGACGCTAAAGAAGCAAGCAAGGTATTATCGGCGGAACGGAATGAAAATCAACATGGAAACCTTCTGCATATCTTTCTTTACTTGTCGTTAGCAAAAATCTTATTGCGCAAGTTAACCAGGACTATTGCAACCTTGCCTTATTCAGACAGAGCCATATATTGACATCAGAATGGATTTTGTCGTGACCGTATCCGCCACTCCCAAGGAATACGAGGCCATACTTGTGGTTGTTGAAAGATTTTCCAAAATTTCACACTTCATCCCAACAACAACCACCGTCACCGCGGAAGGAACAATGTATTGTTTCTAAAGAAGATCATACAAATGTACGGCGTGCCAGGTACCATGACCAGCGACACAGAAGACCGCTTCACTAGTTATTTCTCATACAAATTGGTCACATGTTACGACAATCGGATCCAATGTTAACATTGCTCTGTCTTGAAGCTGATGGGAAGACCAAGTGGGCCAATAAGATACTCAAATAGCTTCTCCACACTATATGTCATCCGCACGCTACAGATTGGATAACCAAAATCTTCACCGCCAGAATTACATGCAACTTTGCAACTTACACCACAATGAGATAATTCCATTCAAAGTAGTTTACGGTAAACTTCTTGCCAAACCGGCAGGACTGCAAAGCCAAACCAACATTCTCACGGTCAACATCCCTCGACAAAATTTCCCCAACATCTGAGAGTAAACACAACAAACCCTCACAAAATCAACTGTGTAACAAGCAGCCCATCGGCATCGCACCAATGGCGTGTTTTAGGCTGGCGTCCTTGTCAGATTTGCAAACATAAAACTCTGAGAACATGATCTAGAGAAGCTCAAATGACATTTGTTGGCATTGTTTGAGATCCAGCAAATGCAAACCCATGTAGTCACTCACCTTTGCTTGTATGACGACATAGCAATCTACCCTGTCTTCCACATTAACAATCTCAAGAGATATCGGGATCCCCGCACATCCTTCTCCAACAGAGACTTTGCACATCCACCCTCTATTCAAGTGGATGGAGATACAAGGTACGTTACCAAAGACATCTTGAAACATCAACGCCATGGAAAAACGATCGAGTATCGGGTCAAGTGGCATGCCTACCACACTGTGCACAAAAGTTTTGAGTCCTATGAAAACCTTCTGATCGATGGTTAATACCATCATCACCGGCCTACATATGCTTACGCTTTGAGACATTGGAGCTAAAAGGGGAGAGAAGTGTTACATTCCTGGCGTACAAGAGTGCCTGATCTACGTGAGTGACCATTTGTTTCCTACATTTATGACAAACCGTGTAAGGAACTCACGATGTTTATGGGATTCAATTGGTCCCATGCCCCCCACTTTTGTATATTAAATGAACCGTGGCCTGAGTCTCAAGTGTAAATGATCAAGGCCCCCTGTTAGAAACTTTCCGTACAGGATGTCATGACTTTTTATTTCAATTACAAAATGCCACCACTTGGCTGAATTTCCGTAACTTCTAAAAAACTGTTGCAGTATGCCCCCAAAATTCACTCATTTCCCCTGCCTATTTGGATTAGAACCAATGAGGATTCATTGCGTACGATTGAGTGATGACCCACTTCTCTTCTTTCTTTTTCCAAAAAATCAAACTCTATGGTTTGTAGTGCAAATCTTGCTTAAACCTAACACCAGTTTTGGAGTGCAACGTCTCATTCTTGCATGAGCACCTGCTGGATCCCGCTACTACAGCGGGGCCCATATTGTAATCCAGAGGAGGGGAGGAATGACGGGGGGAGACAGTGTTATGCCAATCAGAATGGAGGAGGTTCAA
>SZWC01013143.1:29225-51117 GCA_023375785.1 Penium margaritaceum
TGTGTGTGTGTGTGTGTGTGTGTGTGTGTGTGTGTGTGTGTGTGTGTGTGTGTTTGTGTGTGTGTGTGTGTGTTTTTGTGTGCCTTTGTGATCATTTGTGATCATTTGTGTGCATTCACATGCATGTGCACGTGCATGTGAGCGCATGCATCATTCTCACATCTATGTGAACTCTGGGATTTATGGCTTGGTATGGAATATCTTGCTGTCACGTGGTGTGGGGTGGACCAGGGAACTGGACAACAACGCCTTGCTTGGGACTATTCCTAAGACACTTGCTAACCTGCAATTTTTGCATAGCCTGTGAGCTATATCTCCTTTTCTCTTACCTCCTACCCACCCCTACCCGAAAGACTGGCACTTCAGACCATAACTTTCTGCAATCATTTTGCATGTTAGGAAGACCTTTTAACTCTGAATAGCAATGAACTGTGCAAATACTGCTATGCTGGACACTACTTCATGGAAGACTGATTTTGTGGAATTTCAGAATATAAGATATCATTTTTAGGATTTTCAAGAGAGTTACCAGTCATGTCTGGAAGAAGAAGCAGGAGTTCAAAGGCCTTGCTGTCACTCTTTTATGCAGTGATAAAGATAAGAATCCATGACCAGGAATAGAAGACGATATGTAGGAGGATGTACCAGATTGAAGACTGACATAAACATAGAATTGCAATGCACAACGGATTTCCTTATAGCCTTGCTACCCCATGTGCTTCTGATCTTGTCGTCTTTATTTGCATCTCTTTTTGAACAACCTTATAATTGAAATAAAATCCAATCACACTGCAGTGATTTCAAATTCAATCTTTTACTGTGGTTCCTTTCTGTCGATGGAGTTCTGCAGCAACTTCTCTCACAATTCCCTCACAGGGACCATCCCCCCTTTATTGGGGCTGCTTACCAACCTCACATCACTGTATGGAAGAATACTTATGAAATACCTTTGCACTGCCCCAACCGTCAATCGTTCCTCTTCCTCTCTATTCATCCACCTCCATCTCTCCCCCTCACCCCCCATCCTGTCATTTTTACCCACATCAAATGCTCCCTCCATCTTCCATCCCCCCTCCTGTCTATACTCAGCATTATCCAACATGTATTATTATTCTTCTGCCTCCCCATTCCAGCCAAGTCATATCCACACTCAGATTTTAGGTTCTGCAAGATTATATTTTCATGAATGATTCCAAGTTCCTCACAATGAGGAACTTGGAGTCATTCCCAAACTGCTGGATGGACACAAGTTTCATGGAGGCACTTCCTTATTCCATTTGCTTGAAGTTCTCCTGTCAGATGATTTCCATAGTGCAGACATTTCATTATTATTTCCAGGTATTCTCTCCTTGTCTCTTAATATGTGGTTCAAAAGCACGCAATCATGAATGGATACAGGCTATCTTCCATTCCTGTGACAGATTTATTAGAAGAGATTGTGGGAATGATATACAGCACATGTTTAAACTTTTCATGCATGAATGTGTGATTGTATTCACTGCAGTTCTTTCGAAAACACCTCCATTTCTGGATCCATGCCCACAACCCTTGGCTGGCTTACTCGCCTGAAAAGCCTGTGAGTGAAAATTCTTGAGAGAGAGAGAGAGAGAGAGAGAGAGAGAGACCTTCCTTTCCATTATTTCTGCTCCTGCGAGATGATGGGTACAGCATAGTGCAAGGCATGGGAATTGAAACCACAGTATGCAGAAGGGCAGGGCAGGTGGGGGAAAAGGAAGAATGATGAGAATGGAAGAGAATAATCTGTTCAACCAATCTTGGCAGGCCACCACTGTCAAAATTGGAATGAAGGAGAGCCCTCAATTTTTCNTGATTTCATGGATTAAATGATGCATGGATGTGTTTATTTCTCATGCAAATAGAGGATGTGGAATTTTCTATACTTTTTAAGTAAATTGATCTATTTGTAACCTTAAATAAGGGAATTTTTTTAAATCCAAGGTGCTTGCAATGTAGTGATCGATCCATTTCCCATATTTTTCAACATTTCAGAGAGAAAAAGCTCTCACATGACAACTTGTTAAGGGAAAACGTTCCAGTAACATCATGATTTACCTAGATTGATACAAAACCAGACAACCAGCAGCAGCACAAGTTATTGATAATATTGCTCTTGTTGTATGTGGTCATTGTAGCACAGTCAGAGAAGCAATTCTGTATGAATGACTAAATTTATGGATATAGAGGTTCCTGTGATCATTTATGCTGGAATTCCCACATAAGCAATGAAGATCCTTGTGAATTCGTGCCTCAAGCCAATATTTCTGAAGATATGAAAGCCCTTGGTTCTTAGTTGAACCTCATGCTCTTGAGGTAGGTGAAAGTATCTCTTTATTTGTATGATGTTCAAATTGCGATACTTGAAACATATCCATAGCTTTCTCAGTTTCCTCATTCACAAACTAAACTGGCATAACATGTATTTAGGTAAGTGCTCAAATGGTGCCTCACGCAAGCATCTGGTTGATTAGAAGCTTAAACTCTGTTAGATCATGGTACCATATCTGGCATGTTTTCTTCATAATATGACCCCATGGTTGTCCAAAATCTTCAAGAAATTAGACTAAAAAGAAAAAAAAAAATATATTAACTACATTTATGAGGGGGAATCAACAGTGGCCTATTTTTTATGATTAATGGAAAAGGAAAGCATTAATGAGTGAAGGATCAAATTATTCTTTCCAAAAAGGGATAATCAGGAGGGGAGGCAAAGTTGGAGTGAGGATGAGATTCAATAGAAATAAAAATGGTTTATGAGGACCACAGAGAAATACAATAACATAGAAGATGACATGGAACACTTGTACTGTCTTATGGAAGGTTGAGATGACCAACAGTTACAGGTAAATAGGTACAGGTTAAATGGTAGCTGTCAAATTCGGTTTTTTGTTTTTCTGTGGGCATGGCAATATTCAAGATAATTTCATTAATCTTTCTTTCTCATCCTTGATGAGAACCTTTTAAGGTTCTCATCAAGCCTTGAAGCAACATATGCAGTGGTCAAAAAGTACAGAAAGAAACCCTTCCTTGTGGACAAGCGGTTGTAGTAAGCCCACCTCTTGGTAGGTGGCATGCGTAATGGAGCCATGCTCCATAGACAACAAGCCTGCCATGTCGGCAGGTGGTGGCAGTAAGCCCACCTCAACCAGGGTGGCATGCGAGTTGGAGTCATACTCTACGGTTGCAATAAGCCCACCGCATGGAGGTGGCGTACGTGACAGAGTGATTTTCCACCGACGTAGTGCCGGTTTGTGAGCACCTTCACAGTTTTAGCAGTGGAGAGACTCTGCAACTTGTGACACTCCACTGCCACTTTCTGTAGATTTCCCTTGTCCCTTGCCTCCAGTCCCAAGCACCATGTTGCGATACCTAAAGGCACATTCCTGCTTTGATACCATGTTAGGTTTTCAAATGGACAGAGCGATTACCAAGTAGGCCTACCATTCGGTACAAGATCTTGGTGTGCCATATTGACTTGTTCAATCTGTAGGAGACTTTTTTCATGGTATGGAATTATTTAGTATTATGGAAGTAAAAATGACCAGTACAATGAAACTATGTACAAGTCTCAAAGAAACATATGTTCAGCAAAATGATCTGACTACACTCCTGGCCCAAACTGAGCGCAAATTCTTGCCAGGATTCCAGACTAGCAAGATTATTGGTGCATTCACCGTCTTGCAGGTTGAAAAAAATCAGAGATTTAAGGTACCTCCTAGCCAAGCAGGAAACATTTCGAGGCTTACTGGGTTGATTGAGTAGAGTCTAGGTCTGACTGCAGAGTGCGAGGGCTGACTTGGAGAGGTTTCAGTGGTAGAAGATGCAGAGGCACTCCAGAATGCTAAGTTCCTAATTCAGAACTCAGCATTCTGGTTCTCATTTTACAGTGCTTTCCTGGCTAGTTAATTTGAACATGTTGATCATTCCCTACTTTTTTGCTTAGGCCATCCACCTTGGCATAATTAATGGGAAGTTCAAACTAGGCCATACCTTTTCCAATGTCAATAGTGTTCCTAGCTGTTGCAATACTGTATGAGGATTCTGATGTAGTAATGTGACTTTGAAGGTTGAAAAGGTCAACAAAATTTATTATTATCATACAGGAGGCTATGCATGAGTCAGTTGAAACATGTCCAGCCTGTGCAGTGTCGGAAGCAAGCCTCGTAGGGTTTGTACTACCCCGCCTGCCTCGGTTGAGTTTTCCAGCCTTGTTCATAACCCTGACTTGATGGTCGAGGCTGTTCCACCACTGTTACAGTGCTGTACAAAGTTTGCACAGGAGTATCAGAATTTTTATGGAGTTATTCTCAAATTTACGGGATTAATGCATAATTGTACACAGTTTTTTTGTGGTCCTGCATAATTCGTGCACAGAAATTAGTAGATGTGAATAATTACATGACGGGATTCATGTTACCGCAAAGTATTACAGAATTTTACATAATTGTACTCATCTTCACTCAGTGTAATGAATCGCATGTTGGTCTACAGGAATATAATATTCAGGTCAAGTGTCTGGAAGTCGACTGTTAAATACTTGTGTATATGTTTGTAATGCAAGCGTTTCGGTCGGATTCCTTGCTTTCGTTTTCAAAAGCAAGGAACGCGACCGACACCGAACCGACTTTTAGTATGTTCGATGTAAGTAACTATGAATTTCAACGAATGGTGCCTCATAAATCATGTCTGCCAAGATGTCCGCATGCTGAGCAAGAATCTCAACTGAATCGCTCGAGCGAGCGGATAGTCTGAAAGCCAGACTGCCATTAGATATCTCTACAAATCTGAATGTTGCTACACTCCCGTAAGCTCTTAGAAAATACTAGCTTGCTTGATGTTCAATGTGCATCTAGTAAAACACAATGTGTATAATGACATTTTCGCCTTTCAGCACACAATACATCAATTTACTTCCATGTTCTGCTAAAATTTGTAAAGCCTGTATTGTAGACCATGTCCTCATAGAAAATGTGTCTTAAAATGTCCCAACTTAGAAATCATGTCATACTGTTCCTTCAATATAAAGGGGTGTTGTGAGGGACTTCTATCATGCCCTTTTGTACTTTCTTAGCTTCTTCATGTATGTGTATTTTTGTAATTCAAACAATACTTCAGATTCACTTTATGTGACAAAGATACGGTCTTGTTTGGATCATACTTTCTGGTATTTTTTTGTATAAAAAACAGTTTATGAACTTTTCAACACAAAACATGTATCAAACTATGAAGCCATGTTGGAAGGGTGTCGTACCTAACCTTCTAGTAAACTTCTCTGAAATTTCTTATCGACTTCCTCTTGTATTGTACACTATTACCACTGTGTATTTTTTGGGGATGATTGGTCACAAATGTGGAGATGTGTAGAGTTAGCGCAGAAGTTCACAGAGTTGTATAGACTTTTCAAAGGTCTACAGATGATTATGGAGTTGTACGGAGTTAGTACCAAAACATATGGAATTTCATTGAGGTGTACAGAGTTGAGTTGAGATCCAATCATTTGAATGGAAATTTACATTTTTTTCCCTTATTTGTTCCTTGTTCCTTATAGATCTTTGCATACTGAAACATAGATGTATTGATTTGGATGGAGTTGTAGGAAGTTTTAAACACTTGCACGGATCTGTGCATATTTTTACAGATTTATATGGAAGTTTTCAGGGTTTATCAGTTCATAAGAGGGTTTAACGGAGTTTTTCTTGGATTTACATCTTCTTTCATGAAGTCTTACAAATTTGTCACAAATTTTGCCTAATTGTACAGATTTTGTACGAGGTTACACAGAGTCACATGGAATCTTGTTTTATTGTACAAAGAGTTGCGTAGTTTGCATGGAGTTGTTTTGAGGTCTTTTGATTTTTACTGAGTTGTACAGATCTGGAAAGATTGGGGTCGAGTGTTTTGACTGAAATAGCCTATAGGAACTGTCCTACCAAAATTTCCTCCAAAATGTTGGTACTCTCTCAAATTGAGGACAAAGTCAGTAACTTCTGATGTTGGCCTCATCGATGTCACATTGAGGCATGCACAAAACATCAAAAGGGTTCAGGGTTATTGACTAGATGAGTTATGGTGAATCACCCCAAAATCATACACTTGACAATCAGTGTATCAAATAGCTTATTTCTGCATGCAACCATTTTTCACAAAGCATCCACATGATTACATGTCAGAAAAGCCCAGATGTACTCTCCTTGTCTAGACTGAAAACTATAATATACTCTATGAGATTTTAGTATTTTCTGCGAACAGTCCATGTTCACAAGTCTGTTCACTTCCCAGTACACTTATAGATACACAGTTTCACAGGGGAGGAAATTGTTCATATATGCTCTCCGCAGTTTCATTCCCATAGAGTACCATCCAAGAGAGTTTCTTTCCATTATCACTCTTCCCTCCCTTTCTCTACAAGTACAAATCAATCCCCCTTAATCCATGATCCATGATGTACATGATGTGCATGATCCATGATGTTCTCCATCTTACCCTTGTGCTGAAGAATCATTTTGTTCACAACCAAACGAGTAGAACAGTCATTGGCTAGACAATAGATATTGATTTCTGGTTTGTCCTTCCTCTGCTCACTTTTCTGATGGAAACTGGGGCAGCCCTCAAGGAGGTGATCAGGCTCACTAAGAGCCGCCTAGGCAGGACCAACTGTTTGTGAGAGGGAGTTGCAGGTTGCACAGACAGAAATTACGGAAGCGTATGTAGGTTTGCTGAGAATGTGAATGTCTGAATCGACGCTGGAGTGAGAAAGTACATCATCACAGCTTTCTAACAAGCCCTCATATGCCTCATTTGGCTAAGGGAGCACTGAGATCTACTCTGTCAAAGCTCACCCACTAGCACACTCCTAGCCTAGCGGGATGAGCGGCAGTCACCTTGTAACACAAGAGAATTATGTCTCGCATGGCCTGCATGGCTAATAATCGTGGACTGGTCCTTCCTTGAATTCTCTTGGACGTCCTCCAGCCGTCTTTTCTCCTTGAAGGCCGCTCTCAGCCGTCCTGGCCAATAATCCTGCCGCCTTTTGAGCTCAAAGTGCTCAGGTCGTCACTTGAACCCGACTCATGATCTCCAAACTTTGGAAATCCATATCTCACTCAAACAGACTCCGAATTGAGTTCTGTAAGGTGCGTTAGAACCTGTGAAATATCCTCTGTGCAACTGTTATGCCAGATGATTTCTATCAAGCAACCTATTTTTGTCACTTTCTGGCACTCTCATATCCATCATTCTCCCACTTTGCGAGAATAAAAATCACACAAGTCCACACTGTCCCCTCAGCTGCTGAAAGCGGTGCGCTGCCAGCGGCTTGGTCAGGAAGTTTGCCAGCATCATGCTTGAAGGGCAGAACTTGATCTGCACCACCTGCTTTGCCACGAGCTCGCAGATGAAGTGGTACCGCAGGTCGATGTGCTTGGTGTGGACGTGAAACTCGACGTTCTTGGTCAGAGTAATGGCGCTCATGTTGTCACAGTAGATGGTGGTCGCTGTGGTCTGCTGCTGTCCAAGGCTTGCTAGCAGCTCAGGCAGCCACACGGCTTCCTTTGCTCCTTCACTCAGGGCGATGTACTCTGCTTCGGTGGAGGAGAGGGCGATGCACTCTTGCTTCTTACTCCTCCAACTGATTGCACCTCCCCCGAGCACAAACACGAACCCACTGGTCGACCTCCTTGTGTCCAGGTCACCTCCCCAATCTGCGTCACTGTAGTCGATGAGGATGGGGCTGTTGTTTCCGTTGAAGTTGAGGTAAAGGCTGCTGCTGCTGTCGAGGTAGCGCAGTACGCGCTTGACCGCCTCCCAATGCGGCACGCCCGGATTCGTGCAAAACTTGCTTAACACTCCCACTGCTTGGCTGATGTCGAGGTGCGTGCTGACTGCTGCATACATGAGGCTTCCAACTGCTGCTTGGTATGGCACTGCTTCCATGCGGCTGCTCTCTTGCATGCCGCGTGGAGTCTGCGTCATGCTCAGCTTCGCTCCCACTTCCAGTGGTGTTGTTGCTTTGCGCGCTCCTGCCATATTGAAGTGCTTGACAATGTCGCTCACGGACATGCTCTGCGACAACTCCAAAGTCTGTTGCTGCCGGTCGCGCTTGACCTGAAGGCCAAGGTAGTAACTGAGCTCTCCCATGTCTTTCATGTCAAACCTGGCAGTAAGGGACTGCTTCACATCGTCCAAAAGAGACTTGGAGTCAGATGCAATGAGCAGATCATCAACATAGAGCAAGATGATGACCTGGCTTGCCTCTTGAGTGCGCCCATAGACTGCATGATCAGCTTCACTACGCACAAAGCCAAGGCCAGCCAGCTACTCATCCATCTTGTGGTACCATGCTCGTGGTGCTTGCTTCAGGCCGTAGAGGGCCTTCACACGCTTGCACACCAAATCCGCCTTTCCCTCCATCACATACCCCTTTGGCTGCTCCATGTACACATCCTCCTTGAGGTCACCATTCAGAAATGCACAAGTCACATCCATTTGGTGCACCTCCCAGTCCATAGCAGCAGCAAGAGCGAGGATCGCTCGGATGGATGGGAACTTTGCGACAGGTGCAAATGTCTCATTGTAATCCACACCCTCAGTCTGTGCATACCCCTTTGCAACCAGCCGTGCTTTGTACCTGAGCACCTTACCATACGCACCACGCTTGCACCTGAAGATCCACCAGCTCCAATCACCCGGCTGCCGCGTGGAGCCTCCTCGAGAGTCCAGGTTCCGTTCTTCATGAGCGCACCATACTCCTCATCAGCTGCGGCACGCCAATCTGCCCCCTCGGCACTGCGCATGGCTTCAGCGAATGCGGCTGGGTCATCGGTGACTGTGAAGAAGAGAAGCTCAAGGTCAGACGACTCCGTTTGTGGTGGAACGATGCACAGGTTCACCAACTCCTCCAGTGGCCTCTGTTTGTTTGCGAGGTGCTCGGATTGCCTCAGCGGCTCCCCACTGTCCTTTGCACCTTTGTTGAGGCGTGCGGACAATCGTGGCAGCTGCTGTGCGTTGCTTTGCTGCTCCTCCTCATCAGATTCCGCTGCCGGCTCCTTCTCCTTCTCAGCTCCCTCCACCTCCTTGTCGTTACCGCTATCACCGCCATCTTCTACACCGTCCTCTTCTGCTATTGGTACTTCTCCCACTTCTGGTACAAGTGCGGGAGCAAGCGGAACTGCCAACATAGGGCTCCAAGTCCAGCCCTTCACTTCCTCTTGGAAGACCACGTCACGGCTGCAGATGATCTTGCATGCGGCGAGGTTGTAGAGGCGGTATCCCATTGTGTCGTAGGCGAGGAAGACAGCCTTCACCGACTTTGCGTCCTGCTTGTTACGGCTGCCGGCAGGCACATGCACGAATGTGCTACACCCAAAGACTTTTAGGTGCGTCACTGTTGGCTTGCATCCCGTCCACGCCTCCTCCGGTGTCATCAGCGGCACGGTGCGCGTAGGGCTCCGGTTTTTCAGGTACACGGCGGTATTGACCGCTTCCGCCCAAAAGGGTGGCGGAAGCCCTGCGTCTTGGAGCATGCTGCAAACACGCTCCATGAGCGTGCGGTTCATACGTTCAGCCACGCCGTTCAGCTGCGGTGTTCCAGGTGGGGTGACCTCGTGCTTGATCCCGCGACGCTTGAGGAAGGTGCGGAAGTTGTTGGAGAGGTACTCTCCTCCACCATCGGTGCGAAGCACCTTCAATCGCCTGCCACTCTCATTCTGTGCAACAGCAATCCAGACCTTGAAAGCATCAAAGCTCTCATCCTTTCCAGCCAGGAACAACACCCACATCTTCCTCAACTTGTCATCAATGAATGTGACAAAGTACAAATTGCCGGACAAGGATTGTGATGGCATGAGACCGCACAAATCAGATTGAACGAGTGAGAGAAGCTCAGTCGTGTCCTTCCCTCCCCCCGTGAAAGGAGAGCGGGCTTGCTTCCATTCAATGCACCTCTCACAAGCCAATGCACCAGGCTGCTTCACCCCCTTGAGCTCCAGGCCGCGGACCATCTGTTGCATGGAGATGATGGCGCCAAAGCCGAGGTGACCGAGCCGGCGGTGCCAGAGGCCGATGTCGTGTTTTCCCTCTCTCGCCGCCAACGCTGAGTCGGCTTCCTTCTCCGATACCACGTAGAGGTGGTAAAGACCGTCCTCCTTGTCTGCTTTTACAAGCACACGCGCCGTACTTGCAGAGATGGTGCAGCCATCATTCTCAAAGTGAACCTGCATGACTTCGGAGATGAGAGATGAGACAGAGAAGAGGTAGGCTGCCAGCCCTGGAACATGGAGCACGCCCTTCACACGACGTTCCACGTGCTTGTCCTCAAACGGAAGCACAAAACACAATCTCATCCTCCCCAACCGCCATTTGCACATGGTTTTCCCCCATGTACACCCGACGAGGCTCAATGACGGTGTAGACAACGAACCACTCCCCACGACATGTCATGTGCCGCATGACTCCCGAGTCGATGATCCAGAATAGGGCGGTATTGTCGGAGACATGCAGGACCCAGATGGTTGTTACGAATCCACTCTCCCGATCTGCGGCATTCGCGGAAGCGTCGGACTGTTTTCCCGCTCCCACTCCAGCCGCAAGGTCCGCCTTCTTCTTCCGGCATTCACGCACCCCATGGCCCGACTTCTTGCAGTAGTGGCAGTTCCCCTTCTTCTTTCCTTCTCCGCCGTTGCTCCTGGTTGATGTAGCACTGCCCCCATGACCAAAGTTGGTGATGAGAGCGACGTCCAGTCCACTTCTGCCCTCCTCTCCCTTTCGCTGCTCCTCCTCAAACAGCAAGTTCTTCTCCACGTCGTTGAGGGAGAGCTTGTCGCTGCGCTGGTCCAGGGCAACAATGAGAGGAGTGTAGCTGGTAGGAAGACCAGAGAGGATGGTTAGAATGAGCACACGCTCCTTGACAGGGTCCTCAATCACAGCAAGCTGGTCAGAGAGAGACTTCACCATGTTGATGTAGTCAATCATGGATCCGGACTCATCCATCTTCACAGTGTGAAAGCGACGACGCAGTTGCATATTCATGAGGATTGAATTGGAAGCATAAGTGGACTCAAGCTTTTTCCAAACCTCCTTTGGCATGAGGATGCCACGGACGAGGAGTTGCTGCCGTTCGGCGAGGTGGAGGTAGATGGTTGCAAGGGCGCGGTCACGCTTCTCGCGGTAGGTACGGGCCTCGACAGGGGATAGGGAGCTTTCTTCTGGTTCCTTCTCCTTCTCATCCACCTGGCTCCAAATACCCTTCTCCATCAGCACCATCTTCATGTTGTTGCTCCAGTTGAAGAAGTTATTGCCTTCGAACTTGGCGATGTTGACGCCGGCCACCACATAAGCGGATGTCGCCATGGTAGTGCAATGTTCAGCCCACAAACGGCTCTCTCACACAACAGGGTGCAAGGAATGTCTCAAGGATTAGACAAAGCCTTGTTCTAGCTCTGATACCACTGATGGAAACTGGGGCAGCCCTCAAGGAGGTGATCAGGCTCACTAAGAGCCGCCTAGGCAGGACCAACAGTTTGTGAGAGGGAGTTGCAGGTTGCACAGACAGAAATTACGGAAGCGTATGTAGGTTTGCTGAGAATGCGAATGTCTGAATCGACTCTTGAGTGAGAAATTACATCATCAAAGATTTCTAACAAGCCCTTATATGCCTCATTTGGTTAAGGGAGAACTGAGATCCACTCTGTCAAAGCTCACCCTCTAGCACACTCCTAGCCTAGCGGGATGAGCGGCAGTCACCTTGTCACACAAGAGAATTATGTCTCGCATGGCCTGCATGGCTAATAATCGTGGACTGGTCCTTCCTTGAAGTCTCTTGGACTTCCTCCAGCCATCTCTTGGACTTCCTCCACCGCTCTCAGCCGTCCTGGCCAATAATCCTGCCGTCTTTTGAGCTCAAAGTGCTCAGGTCGTCACTTGAACCCGACTCATGATCTCCAAACTTTGGAAGTCCACATCTCACTGAAACGGACTCCGAATTGAGTTCCGTAAAGTGCGTTAGAACCTGTGAAACATCCTCTATGCAAATGTCATGTGAGATGATTTTTACCGAGCAACCTATTTTTGTCACTTTCTGGCACTCTCATATCCATCATTTTCCTTGTGACCTAAAGACCTTGTCATCTCCTTCACCACAAAAAGAGCTCTATCTTTCTCCAATCCCACGAAGATGCAGCTAGGAACATCTCAGATAGGTAGCTGAATCTCCATTCACCTCAGCCATATACAGAATATTGGTAGTGCATCCATAAATCATGTAATAACACTATGCAAAATGGGATGCGCGGCCAGAAAAACCACCTCTTTTGTCCTAAACACACTACCCTGTCAATGGTAAGTGAGGGTAGTAGCATCATTCCAGGTTGAGACTGAAAATAGCTTTGCAGCTTATCCCTACAAAAGTGAAGGAAACCATAGTAAAACACACCACATACACATCCACGTACACATACATGCATTCCTTACATTTTTGTACTCTCTCTCTCTCTCTCTCTATCTCTCTCTCTCTCTCTCTCTCTCTCTCTCTCTCTCTCTCTCTCTCTCTCTCTCTCTCTCTCTCTCTCTCTCTCTCTCTCACACACACACACACACACACACACACACACACACAAACAAAATGAAAAAATCAAATGCAGCCCTCAGGGAGGTGATCAAGCTCACCAAGAGCTGCTAGGCAGGACCAATTGTATGTAAGAGACAAGTTGTAGGTTGCAGAGACAAAAACATGGAAGCGTGTGAAGTTGTGCAGAGAGCAAAAATGGCTGATTTGACTCATGGATGAGAACTTACATTAGCACAGCTTTCCAACAAGCCTAAGTATGCCTCATTTGGCACATAGAGCTGGAATAACCACTCTGTCAAAGTCCACATCCTAGCACACTCCTAGCCTAGCGGCATGGGTAGCCGTCACACTCTCACACAAGAGAATTACCATCCCTGCCATGTGCACAAACAATAATCTTGGTGGGGACCTTCCTTGAAGCTCCCTCAAGGTCCTCATGCCGCCTTTCTACCTTGAAGGTCGCTCCAAACTTCCCTGGCCGTCATTGGTGCTGGTAGTGCAGGAGCCGTCACTTGAACTGGACCCATTGCCACCAAACCTTGAAAATGCATATTTCCCTCAAGCGGACTCCGAATTGAGTTCCGTAAAGTGCTACAGAACCAGGAAAAATCCTCTATTCATCTGCTGCGCCTGATGATTTTTGTCAAGAAACCCACTTCGGTCACTTTTTTGGCACCCCATATCCAACAATTTCCCACTTTCCGAAAATGAAAATCACACAAGTCCACACTGTGCCCTCAGCTTCTGAAAGCGATGTGCTGCCAGCGGCTTGGTCAGGAAATCTGCCAACCTCATGCTTGAGGGACAGAACTTGATGTGCACCACCTCCTTTGCTATGAGCTCGCGGACAAAGTGGTCGCGTAGGTCGATATGCTTGGTGCGGACGTGGAACTCTGTGTTATTCGTGAGCGCGATGCCGCTCATGTTGTCACAGTAGATGGTTGTTGCAGTTGTCTGCTGCTGCCCAATACTTGCCAGCAGCTCATGCAACCACACTGCTTCCTTTGCTACTTCCCTCAAAGCGATGTACTCTGCCTCGGTGGAGGGAAGAGCAACACACTCCTGCTTCTTGCTCCTCCAGCTGATTGCTGCTCCTTTAAGTAAAAACACAAAACCACTAGTCGATCTTCTTGTATCTAGATCTCCACCCCAATCTGCGTCGCTGTAGCCGATGAGGATGGGGCTGTTGCCGTTGAAGGTGGGGCTAAGGCTGCTGCTGCCGTCAAGGTAGTGCAGCACGCACTTGACGGCCTCCCAATGTGGCACACCCGGGTCGGCACAGAACTTGCACACTGCTCCTATTGCTTGGCTGATGTCGTGGCGCATGCTGACGTCTGCATACATGAGTCTCCCTACTGCTGCTATGGTACCACCTCTATGTGGCTGCTATGATGCTTGCCATGAGGAGCCTGCGTGATGCTCAGCTTTGCTCCTACTTCCAGCGGTGTCGCCACCTTCCGTGCACCTCCCATGTTGAAGCGCTTGACAATGTCGTTCACCTAAGTGCTCTGTGACAACTCCAAGGTCTGCTGTTGCCGATCACGCTTCACCTAGAGACCCAGGTAGTAGTGCAGCTCTCCCATGTCCTTCATGTCGAACCTGGCTGCAAGGGACTGCTTAGAATCTTTGAGGAGAGGCTTTGAGTCAGAGGCAATAAGGAAGTCATCGACGTAGAGTAGGATAATGACTTGGCTTGAATCCTATGTGCGCCCATAGACTTCATGATCTGCATCTCTATGCACAAATCCAAGGCTAGCCAGCTTCTCATCAATCTTGTGGTACCATGCACGCGGCGCTTGCTTCAGGCCGTAGAGTTCCTTCACACGTTTGCACACATGATCCTCCTGCCCTTCAACCACATACCCCTCTGGCTGCTCCATGTACACATCCTCCCCAAGGTCACCATTCAGAAATGCACACGTCACATCCATCTGGTGCACCTCTTTTATTATTATTTTTAAAGATGGTCCAGGCAGAAAATCCCTCCCACCGGGATCCCTTCCGGAAGCTGCTACCTTGGTAACTTTTTGGTCCGCTCCGCTTGGGTCCGATTCGGTGTCGGAGTGTTCGGCATCCAAGGTTCCATCCCGGATGGGTTTTCCTCGACCACGTCATTCGTAATAGTGCACATCCCAATCCATGGCAGCGGCAAGAGCAAGGATTGTACGGATGGAGGGAAACTTTGCGACGGGTGCAAATGTCTCATTGTAATCTACACCCTCAGTCTGCGTGTACCCCTTCGCAACCAGCCATGCTTTGTACCTGAGAACCTTACCATCAGTACCACGCTTGCACCGGAAGATCCACCTGCAGCCAATCACCCGGCTGCCACGTGGAGCTTCCGCGAGAGTCCAGGTCACATTCTTCATGAGCACCTTGTACTCCTTGTCTGCTGCGGCACGCCAATCTGCTGCATCGTCACTACGCATGGCTTTGATGAATTTCATTGGGTTGTCAGCAACGGTGAGGAAGAGGAGCTCAGGGTGAGAAGACTCCTGTGAAGATAAAAAAAGTGCACAGGTTCAGCAGTTCCTCGAACGGCCTCTGTTTTCCTTCGAGGTGCTCGGATCGACACAGTGGCTCCACAGGACCATCTACACCATGGTTTAGGTATGTAGACATCCATGGCAGCTATTTCTCCTTGCTCGGCTGCTCCTCCTTGTCTGATTCGGTTGCCGGCTGCTTCACCTCCTCAGCTCCCTCTGCTGCCCTGTCACCAATACCTTCCGCTTGCTCCTCTTCAGCTGCAGGCTCTTTGGCTCCCATTGGCTCAAGTGTTGGTGCAATGATGACAGCTTCCATAGGGCTCCATGTCCATCCCTTCACGTCCTCCTTGAATACCATGTCACGGCTGCGGACAATGATGCGTGTGGTGAGGTTGTACAGCCGGTATCCCATGGTGTCATAGCCGAGGGAGGCAGCCTTCACACCCTTGGCATCCAGCTTGTTGCGGTTAGCGCCAGGCACATGGATGAATGCGCCTCACCCGAACACCTTTAGGTGCGTGACGGCCGGCTTACTTCCTGTCCACGCCTCCTCCAGCGTCATCAGCTGCACGGCACGTGTCGGGCTCCGATTTTTCAGGTACACAGCGGTGATGACTGCCTCCGCCCAGAATGTTGGCAAGCGCCTAGTGTCCTTGAGCATGCTGCGGACACGCTCCATGAGCATGCGGTTGGCACACTCAGCCACGCCATACAGCTGTGGTATTGCGGGTGGCGTCACCTCATGTAGGATCCCATGGTACTTGAGGAAGTCGTGGAAGTCCGTGGAGAGGTACTCGCCTCCGCCATCGATGTGAAGCACCTTCAAACGCCTGCAACTCTCATTCAGTGTAGCAGCCACCCATGCCTTGAATGCGTCAAAAACATTCATCCTTCCCAGACAAAAAAACACCCACGTCAATCCTCATGAACATGCAGCTGCGTCGTTGCTTTCACACTGTGAATATGGATGAGTCCGGATCCATGATTGATTACATCAACATGGTGAAGTCTCTTTACGACCAGCTTTCTGCTATTGAGGACCCTGTCAAGGAACGTGTGCTCATGCTAACCATCCTCTCTGCCTTCTTAGCAGCTACACTCCTCTCATTGTTGCCCTGGACCAGTGTGACAACAAGCTCCCTCAATGATGTGGAGGAGAACCTGCTGTCTGAGAAGGAGCAGCTCATGGGAGAGGAGGGCCGAAGCGGACTGGACGTCGCTCTCATCACCAACTCTGGTCGTAAGGGCGGTGCTGCACCAACCAGGAGCAACGGCGCAGGAGGGAAGAAGAAGGGGATCTGCCACTACGGCAAGAAGCCGGGCCATTGGGCGCGCGAACGCCGGAAGAAGAAGGCGGACCTTGCGGCTGGAATGGGAGAGCGAAAGCAGTCCGTCGCTTCTGTGAATGTAGCAGATTGGGAGAGTGGATTCATGACAACCATCCGGGTCCTGCACCTCTCCAACAACACTGCTCTGTTTGGGATCATCGACTTAAGAGCCACGCAGCACATGACGTGTCATTGAGAGTGGTTCGTTGTCTACACCGTCATTAAGCCTCGTCGGGTGTACATGGGGACAACCATGTGCAAATGGCAGTTAGGGAGGGTGAGATTGTGTTATGTGCTTCCGTTGATGGCAAGCACGTGAATATCGTGTGAAGGGGGTGCTCCATGTTTCGGGGCTGGCTAACCTCCTCTCAATCTCATCTCTCATCTTCAAAGGCATGCAGGTTTGCTTTGAGAATGGTGGCTGCACCATCTCTGCCCGTACAGGTCCTGTGCTTGCAAAAGTGGACAAGGAGGACAGAATTTACCGTCTCTATGTGGCGTCAGAGAAAGAAGCTGACTCAGCGTTGGCGGTGAGGGAGGGAAAACACGACATCGACCTGTGGCTCCGCCGGCTTGGTCACCTCGGCTTTGGCACCATCATGTCCATGCAGTCGATGGTTTGCAGCCTGAAGCTAAAGAGGGTGAATTTCCCAAGTGCATCGGCCTGTGAGATCTGCATTGAAGGGAAGCAAGCCCACTCTCCTTTCACGAGGGAAGGGAAGGGGGCGGCTGAGCTTCTCTCACTCGTTCACTCTCATTTGTGCGATCCCATGCCATCTCAGTCCTTGTCCGGCAAGTTGTACTTTGTCACATTCATTGAGAACAAGTCGAGGAAAACGTGGGTGTCCTTCTTGGCTGGAAAGGGTGAGTGCTTTAATGCTTTCCAGGTGTAGATTAATGCTGTACAGAATGAAGGTGATAGGCAGTTGAAGGTGCTTCGCACCAACGATGGAGGAAAGTACCTCTCCAATGACTTTCGCAACTTCTTCAAGCGTCACCAGATCAGACATGAGGTCATTCCACCTGGAACACCACAGCTGAACGGTGTGGCTGACCATGCAAACCGCACGCTCATGGAGCGTGTTCAGAGCATGCTCCAAGATGCGGAGCTCCCGCCAACCTTTTGGGTGGAAGCGGTAAACACTGCCGTGTACCTGAAAAACCGGAGTTCCACGCGTGCCATGCCACTGCTGACATCGGAGGAAGCAAGCCAACATTGACGCACCTGAAAGTCTTTGGGTGTGGCGCATTTGTGCATGTGCCTACCGGCAACCGTAACAAGCTGGACGCAAAGTCGTTGAAGGCTGCCTTCCTCGGCTACAACACCATGGGATACCGCCTATACAACCTCGCTACTCGCAAGATTATCCGCAGCCATGACGTGGTCTTTCAAGAGAACATGAAGGGCTAGACTTGGAGCCCTATGTCTGCAGTTCCACTTGCTCCCACACTTGTACCAGAAGTGGGAGAAGATCCAGTAGCAGAAGAGGGCGGCGCGGAAGATGGCGGTGATACTGGAAATGACAAAGAGGTGGAGGGAGCTGAGAAGGAGAAGGAGCCAGCAGCCGAATCTGATGAGAAGGATCAACAAAGCAACGCACAGCAGCTTTCACGGAGGTCTACACACCACAACCATGGTGGAGATGGTCCTTTGGAGCCACTGGAGGAGCTGGTGAATCTGTGCACCGTTCCACCACCAACGGAGTCGTCTGACCTCGAGCTTCTCTTCCTCACAGTCACCGATGACACAGCCACATTCACTGAAGCCATACGCAGCGCTGAGGTAGTAGATTGGCATGCCGTAACAGACTATGAGTATGGTGCGCTCATGAAGAACAACACTTGGACTCTCGAGGAGGCTCCATGCGGCAGTCGGGTGATCGGGTGCCGGTGGATCTTCAGGCGCAAGCGTGGTGCGGATGGTAAGGTGCTCTGGTACAAAGTGTTGGAGTGATGCTCCTCACCATGGCAGGAGTGACTCCAAAAAGGAACACCGAAAAGACAAGCCTTAGTGGCTTAGTGGTTAATGGTGTCCACCTCTAGAGGCAAGGGCCCGGGTTCAAGTCCCACAAGATGAAATTATGCCCTGCCTCAAGGGAGGTGGAAAATAGATGCCAGGAAGCTAGCTCAACCTCTAGAGTTCCTCTTTAAGTTTCTAGAAGGCCAGGTGAGGGTCCAGGAAGGTGGCACACCTTCTAGAAGGGCTAACTTGTCCTACAAGGCATCTAGAGGTGTCTTGGTCTTCTGGACACCTTCCCTCCTACTAGAAGCAAGCTGAGGAATCTAGGAAGGGGCAGAAGCTTCTAGAGGAGGGAAGGGATGCCTTCCTAGGTGGGAAAAGGACAGCCTACCAAGGAGCACTCTAGAAGCCATAGAATCTGCTAGGAAGCTCCAAATCTGGCATGCTTTGGTGTTCTGGAAAACTTAGATCAGTGGCTATAAAATGCCACTGCTTGTGAGCCTTGATCAAGTGTTCATTCCCAGTCAGTTGAGGCGAAAACTGTTGCCACACTCTCTGACTAGTTTTCTGCCATCCTTGGAACCAGTTGCCTCCATAGTTTCAGTCTCTCCAAAAACAGTTGGTGGTGTGAACCAGCCACTGCTAGGGACCCTCCTGGGTGCACACTCACCCTCAGGCCAACACAAAGCACGGTTGGTTGCAAATGGGTATTCACAGACTGAGGATGTAGATTATTATGCAACATTTGCACCTGTTGCGAAGATTCTATCCATCCGAGTGATCCTCCCTCTTGCTGCTGCTATGGAATGGGAGGTGCACCAAATAGATGTGACGTGTGCATTTCTGAATGGTGACCTCAAGGAGGATGTGGACATGGAGCAGTAGGAGGGGTATGTGGTGGAGGGAAAGGAGGATTTGGTGTGCAAGCTTGTGAAGGCCCTCTAAGGCCTGAAGCAAGCACCGCAAGCATGGTACCACAAGATGGGTGAGCAGCTGGCTGGCCTTGGTTTTGTGTGAAGTGAAGCTGACCATGCAGTCTATGGGCGCGTTCAAGAGGCAAGCCAGGTCATCATCTTACTCTATGTTGCTGATCTGCTTATTGCATCAGACTCCAAGTCTCTTTTGGATAATGTGAAGCAGTCCCTTGCTGCCAGGTTTGACATGAAAGACATGGGAGAACTCAGCTACTACCTTGGCCTTCAGGTCAAGCGTGACCGGCAACAACAGACTTTGGAGCTCTTGCAGAGAATGTGTGTGAGCAACATCGTGACGTGCTTCAACATGGCAGGAGCACACAAAGTCGCAAAACTACTGGAAGTGGGAGTGAAGCTGAGCATGACACACTCCCCGCGCCATGCAAGAGAGCAGCCGCATGGAAGCAGTGCCATACCAAGCAGCAGTTGGTAGCCTCATGTACACAACAGACGGCACGTGCCTCGACATCAGCAAAGGAGTGGGAGTTCTCAGCAAGTTTTGCGCGAATGCGGGCGTGCCACATTGGGAGGTAGACATGCGCGTGCTGCGCTACCTTGACAGAAGCAGCAGCCTTTGCCTCACCTTCAAGTGCAACAACAGCCCCATCCTCATCAGCTACAGCGACACAGATTGGGGAGGTGACCTGGACACAAGGAGGTTGACCAGTGGGTTTGTGTTTGTGCTCGGGGGAGGTGCAATAAGCTGGAGGAGCAAGAAGCAGGAGTGTGTCGCCCTCTCTTCCACCGAAGCAAAGTACATCGCCTTGAGTGAAGTAGCAAAGAAAGCCGTGTGGCTACGTGAGCTGCTGGCAAGCTTTGGACAGCAGCAGACCACAGCGACTACAACCTACTGTGACAACATGAGCACCATTGCTTTGACCTAGAACACAGAATTTCACTCCCGCACCAAGCACATCGACCTGTAGTACCACTTCATTAGCGAGCTCGTGGCGAAGCTGGTGGTGCAGATCAAGTTCTGTCCTTCAAGCATGATGCTGGCAGACATCCTGACCAAGCCTCAGGCAGCACACCGCTTTCAGCAGCTGAGGGGAAAGTGCGAACTTGTGTGATTTCTATTCTCGCAAAGTGGGAGAATGATGGATACGAGGGTGCCAGAAAGTGACAAAAATAGTTTGCTCGGTAAAACTCATCTGGCATGACAGTTTCAAAGAGGATGTTTCACAGGTTCTAACGCACTTTTACGGAAATCAATTCGGAGTCCGTTTGAGTAAGATGTGGATTTCTAAAGTTTGGAGATCATGGGTCGGGTTCACGTGACGACCTGAGCACTTTGAGCTGAAAAGGCGGCAGGAATATTGGCCAGGACGGCTGAGAGCGGCCTTCAAGGAGAAAACACGGCTGGAGGACCTCTAGAATACTTCAAGGAAGGAGAAGTCTACAATTACTGGCCGTGCACGTCTTGTGAGGCATAATTTTCATGTGTGACAAAGTGACTGCCGCTCATCCCGTTAGGCTAGGAGAGTGTGCTAGAGGGTGAACTTTGACAGAGTGTATCTTAGTGCTCCCTTGGTGAAATGAGGCATATAAGGGCTTGTTACAAAGATTTGATTATGTAATTTCTCACTCAAGAGTTGACTCAGAAATTTGCATTCTCTGTAGACCTACATTTGCTTCCCTAATTTCTGTCTGTGCAACCTATAACTCCCTCTCACAAACAGTTGGTCCTGTTTAGGCGGCTCTTGGTGAACCTCATCACCTCCCTGAGGGCTGCCCCCGTTTCTATCAAAGGCAGCCCTCACAGAGTTGATCAAGCTCGCCAGGTTTCGCTAGGCAGGACCAATTGTATATGAGAGATAAGTTGTAGCTTTCAGAGGCAAAAATACAGAAGCGTGTAAAGTTTTGCAGAGAGTGCAAATGGCTCGTTTGACTCGTGGAAGAGAAATGACATTACACAGATTTCTAACAAGCCAAATTATGCCTCATTTGGCACATGGAGCTAGAAGAACCACTCTGTTAAAATTCACCTTCCAGGACACTCCTGGCCTAGTGGGATGAGCGGTAGTCACACTCTCACACACAAGAATTACCATCCCTGCCATGTGCACAACCAATAACCTTTGTGGGGACCTTCCTCAAAGCTTCCTAAAGGTCCTCCTGCCATCTTTCTACCTTGAAGGCTGCTCCAAACCTCGTGCGTGGTGCTGGTAGTGCAGGAGCCGTTACTTGAACCGGACCCATTGCCACCAAAACATGAAAATCCATATCTACCTCAAACAGACTCCAAATCGAGTTCCGTATAGTGCAATAGAACTGAGAAAATATCCTCTATTCATCTGCTGTGCCTGATTTTTTTATTGAGCAAACTTCTTTGGTCATTTTTTTTACACCCCTTGACTTGACCACACACACACACACACACATACACAGACACACACACGCACACACACACACACACACACACACATGCACGTACATATGCACACACACATACACATGTGTACACATCCTCTCTTTCTCTCTCTCTCTCCCTCTCTCTCTCTATCTCTCTCTCTCTCTCACACACACACACACATACACACACACACACACACACACACACACAC
>SZWC01013143.1:55233-70390 GCA_023375785.1 Penium margaritaceum
GTGAAACTCGGCGTTCTTAGTCAGAGCAATGGCGATCATGTTGTCACAGTAGATGGTGGTCGCTGTGGTCTGCTGCTATCCAAGGCTTGCCAGCAGCTCACGCAGCCACACGGCTTCCTTTGTTGCTTCACTCAGGGCGATGTACTCTGCTTCGGTGGAGGAGAGGGCGACGCACTCTTGCTTCTTGCTCCTCCAACTGATTGCACCTACTCCGAGCACAAACACAAACCCACTGGTTGACCTCCTTGTGTGTAGGTCACCTCCCCAATCTGTGTCACTTTAGCCGATGAGGATGGGTTTGTTGTTGCTGTTGAAGGAGAGGCAAAGGCTGCTGCTGCTGTCGAGGTAGCGCAGCACGCGCTTGACCGCCTCCCAATGCGTCACGCCCGGATTCGTGCAAAACTTGCTTAACACTCCCACTGCTTGGCTGATGTCGAGGTGCGTGCTGACTGCTGCATACATGAGGCTTCCAACTGCTGCTTGGTATGGTACTGCTTCCATGCGGCTGCTCTCTTGCATGCCGCGTGGAGTCTGCGTCATGCTCAGCTTCGCTCCCACTTCCAGTGGTGTTGTTGTTTTGCGCGCTCCTGCCATGTTGAAGCGCTTGATGATGTCGCTCACGTACGTGCTCTGTGACAACTCCAAAGTCTGTTGCTGCGGGTGGCACTCGACCTGAAGGCCAAGGTAGTAACTGAGCTCTCCCATGTCTTTCATGTCAAACCTGGCAGAAAGGGACTGCTTCACATCGTCCAAAAGAGACTTGGAGTCAGATGCAATGAGCAGATCATCAACATAGAGCAAGATGATGATCTTGTTTGCCTCTTGTGTGCGTCCATAGAAAGCATGGTCTGCTTCACTGCGCACAAAGCCGAGGCCAGCCAGCTGCTCATCCATCTTGTGGTACGATACTCGCAGGGCTTGCTTCAGGCCGTAGAGGGCCTTCACAAGCTTGCACGCCAAACCTTCCTTCCCTTCCACGACATACCCCTCCGGCTGCTCCATGTACACATCCTCCTCAAGGTCACCATTCAGAAATGCACACGTCACTTCCATTTGGTGCACCTCCTAGTCCATAGCAGCAACAAGAGCAAGGATCGCTCGGATGGATGGGAACTTAGCGACAGGTGCAAATGTATCATTGTAATCCACACCCTTAGTTTGTGCATACCCCTTTGCAACCAGCCGTGCTTTGTACCTGAGAACCTTACCATCCGCACCACGCTTGCGCCTGAAGATCCACCGACATCCGATCACCCAGCTGTCGTGTGGAGCCTCCTCGAGAGTCCAGGTGCCGTTTTTCATGAGCGCACCATACTCCTCATCTTCTGCGGCATGCCAATCTGCCGCATCGGCGCTGTCCATGGCTTCAACAAATGTGGCAAGGTCATCGGTGACTGTGAGGAAGAGAAACTCGAGGTCAGACGACTCCGTTGGTGGTGGAACGGTGGACAAGTTCAACAGCTCCTCGAGCGGCCTCTGTTTGTTTGCGAGGCGCTCGGATCGCCTCGACGGCTCTCCATTGTCCTTTGCACCTTTGTTGAGGCATGCAGACCGTCGTGGCAGCTGCTGTGCTGCTGCTGCTCATCCTCATCAGATTCCGCTGCCGGCTCCTTCTCCTTCTCAGCTCCCTCCACCTCCTTGTCGTTGCCGCTGTCACCGCCATCATCCACGCCGCCCTCTTCTGCTACCAGTACTTCTCCCACTTCTGGTACAAGTGCGGGAGCAAGCGGAACTGCCAAAATAGGGCTCCAAGTCCAGCCCTTCAATTCCTCTTGGAAGACCACGACACGGATGTAGATGATCTTGCGTGTGGCGAGGTTGTAGGGGCGGTATCCCATGGCATCGTAGCCGAGGAAGGCGGCCTTCACCGAATTTGCATCCAGCTTGTTACGGCTGCTGGTAGGCACGTGCACGAATGCGTCACACCCGAAGACTTTCAGGTGCGTCACTGTTGGCTTGCGTCCCGTCCACGCCTCCTCTGGTATCATCAGCAGCACGGCGCGCGTAAGGCTTCAGGTTTTTAGGTACACGGCGGTATTGACCGCTTCCACCCAAAAGCGTGGCGGGAGCCCTGCGTCTTGGAGCATGCTGCGAACACGCTCCATGAGCGTGCGGTTCGCGCGTTCAGCCACGCCGTTCAGCTGCGGTGTTCCAGGTGGGGTGACCTCGTGCTTGATCCCGCGACGCTTGAGGAAGGTGCGGAAGTCGTCGGAGAGGTACTCTCCTTCACCATCGGTGTGAAGCACCTTCAACCGCCTGCCACTCTCATTCTGTGCAGCAGCAATCCACACCTTGAAAGCATCAAAGCACTCATCCTTTCCAGTCAGGAACGACACCCATGTCTTCCTCGACTTGTCATCAATGAACGTGACAAAGTACAAATGACAAGGATTGTGATGGCATGGGACCGCACAAATCAGAGTGAATGAGTGAGAGAAGCTCAGTCGCGACCTTCCCTTCCCCCGTGAAAGGAGAGCGGGCTTGCTTCCCTTCAATGCATCTCTCACAAGCCGGTGCACCTGGCTGCTTCACCCCCTTGAGCTCCAGGCCGCGGACCATCTGCTGCATGGAGAAGATGGCACCAAACCCGAGGTGACCAAGCCGGCGGTGCCACAGGCCGATGTCGTGTTTTGCCTCTCTCGCCGCCAACGCTGAGTCGGCTTCCTTCTCCGATGCCAAATAGAGACGGTAGGCACCGTCCTCCTTGTCCGCTTTTGCAAGAACACAGCGTGCACTAGCAGAGATGGTGCACCCACCATTCTCAAAGTGAACCTGCATCTCTTCGGAGATGAGAGATGAGACAGAGAGGAGGTTAGCTACCAGTCCCGGAACATGGAGCACCCCCTTCACACGATGTTCCACGTGCTTGCCCTCAACGGAAGCAGAAAACACAATCTCACCCTCCCCAACCGCCATTTGCACATGATTGTCCCCCATGTACACCCGACGAGGCTCGATGGCGGTGTAGACAACGAACCACTCCCTACGATACGTCATGTGCCGCTTGGCTCCCAAGTCGATGATCCAGAACAAGGTGGTGTTGTCAGAGACGTGCAGGACCCGGATAGATGTCATGAATCCACTCTCCAAATCTGCTACGTTCGCGGAAGCGTCGGGCTGCTTTCCCGCTCCCACTCCAGCCGCAAGGTCCGCCATCTTCTTCCGACATTCGCACGCCCAATGGCCCGGCTTCTTCTAGTAGTGGAAGTTCCTCTTCTTCTTTCCCCCTTCGCTGTTGCTCTTGGTTGATGTAGCACCGCCCCCATGACCGAAGTTGGTGATGAGAGCGACGTCCAGTCCGCTTCCACCCTCCTCTCCCTAGCGCCGCTCCTCCTCAAACAGCAAGCTCTCCTCCACATCGTTGAGGGAGAGCTTGTCGCTACGCTGGTCCTGGACAACAATAAGAGGATTCTAGCTGCTAGGAAGGCCAAAGAGGATGGTTAGCATGAGCACACGCTCCTTGACAGGGTCCTCAATCGCAACAAGCTGGTCAGAGAGAGACTTCACCATGTTGATGTAGTCAATCATGGATCCGGACTCATCCGTCTTCACAGTGTGAAAGCGACGATGCAGCTGCATATTCATGAGGATTGTCTTGGAAGCATAAGTGGACTCAAGCTTTTTCCAAAACTCCTTTGGCATCAGGATGCCACGGATGAGGAGTTGCTGCCGTTCGGCGAGGTGGAAGTAGATGGTTACGAGGGCGCGGTCACGCTTCTCGCAGTAGGTACGGGCCTCGACAGGGGATAGGGAGCTTTCTTCTGGTTCCTTCTCCTTCTCATCCACCTGGCTCCAGAGACCCTTCTCCATCAGTACCATCTTCATGTTGTTTCTCCAGTTGAAGAAGTTCTTGCCTTGGAACTTGGAGATGTTGACGCCGGCCACCACAGAAGCGGATGTCACCATGGTAGTGCAACGCTCAGTCCACAAACGGCTCTCTCACACAACAGGGTGCAAGGAATGTATCAAGGATAAGACAAAGACTTGTTCTAGCTCTGATACCACTGATGGAATCTGGGGCAGCCCTCAGGGAGGTGACTAGGCTCACCAAGAGCCGCCTAGGTAGGACCAACTGTTTGTGAGAGGGAGTTGCAGGTTGCAGAGACAAAAATTACAGAAGCGAATGTAGGATTACAGAGAATGCGAACGTCTGAATCGACTCTTGATTGAGAAATTAAATTATCACAGCTTTATAACAAGCCTTTATATGCCTCATTTGGCCAAGGGAGTACTGAGATCCACTCTGTCAAAGTTCACCCTCTAGCACACTCCTAGCCTAGCGGGATGAGCGGCAGTCACCCTGTCATGCATGAGAATTATGTCTCTCACGACCTGCACGAAAAATAATCATGGAGTGGTCCTTCCTTGAAGTCTCCTAGAGGCCCTCCAGCCATTTTTTTCTCCTTGAAGGCCGCTCTGAGCCGTCCTGGCCAATAATCCTGCGGCCTTTTGACCTCAAAGTGCTCAGGTCGTCACTTGAACCCGACCAATGATCTCCAAACTTTGGAAATCCATATCTCACTCAAACGGACTCCAAATCGAGTTCCGTAAAGTGCTTTGGAACCTGTGTAACATCCTCTATGCAACTGTGATTCCAGATGAATGTTATCGAGCAACCTATTTTTTTTCACTTTCTGGCACTCTCATATCCATCACGCTAGCACCGTCAGCAGCAGGAGATGCCCTGCTTGCGTTGCCAGCAGCAAAAAGGACTGCGCTGGCACCGCCAGCAGCAGCAGATGCCCTGCTGGCATCGCCAGCAGCGGAAGGGCTGTGCTCGTACCTCCAATAGCAGCAGATGCCCTGCTGGCATCGCCAGCAGCGGCAAGGGCTGCGCTGGCACCGCCAGTAGCAGCAGATGTCCTACTGGCATTGCTAGCAACGCCAAGGGCTGCGCTGGTACCGCCAGCAGCAGTAGATGCCCTGCTGGGGGTCGCCAGCAGCGGTAAGGGCTACGCTGGCACAGCCAGCAGCAACAGATGCCCTGCTGGTGTCGCCAGCAACGGCAAGGGCTGCGCTAGCACCACCAGCAGCAGCAGATGCCCTGCTGCCGTCGCCAATAGCGGCAAGGGCTGCGCTGGCACCGCCAGCAGCAGCGGATGCCCCGCTGGTGCCGCCAGCAATAGCGAGGGCTGCGCTGGCACCGCCAGTAGCAGCAGATGCCCTGCTGGCGTTGCCGGCAATGGCAAGGGCTCTGCCGGCATTGCTAGTAGTGGCGAGCGCCCTGCTAGCGTTGCCAAAAGTGACAGGGGCCGCCTGGCACCGCCAGCAGTAGTAGACGCTCAGCTGGCTTTGCGAGCAGCATTGAGCGCCCTACTGGTGTTGCCAACAAGGCTGACCTGGCACCGCCAGGAGTAGCAGATGCTCATCTCGCTCTGCCACGAGCAGCGAGCGCCTTGCCGGCATTGCCAGCAGCGGCAGAGGCTGCTCTGGCATCACCACTAGTAGCACACGCGTTTTTGGTGCTGCCAGCAGTGGCAAAAGCGGCGCGGGCGCTGCTAACAATGGCACTTGCTCTGCTAGCGCTGCCAACAAGGGGGGATTTCCTACTGACGTTACCAGTAGTGGTAAAGTTTCTTCTGGCCTTGCCATCCATGGCACACATTCTTCTAGCTTTGCTAGTAGCAACGTACGCCCTGCTGATGTCGCAAGCAGTGATAAAAGCCTTGCTACTAAGGCATACATCCTTATGGCACGGCCAGCAAGGAAAAACTCCGCTAGAATAAACTAGCATGCAAAAAACCTCGAGGGTGAGCATTTGAGCCCAACCCCCCTTGGACCCTAGCCACTGGCTAGCGGAGGCCTTGGAGGCTGAGAAGCGGCAGAGGATGTTTGGCTAACTACAAGCCAGCAAGCACACTGCATGCAGCACGTCTGCAGGACGTATCCTGTTGGCAGGCCGTCTATAATGTGTGAAGGCATGTTAAAGTCGCCTCACCCTCCCCTGCTTTGAGCTAGATTTCTTAGCTCTAGCTTGTCCAACAACAGCTAAAACCTTGTTAATTAGCCCACCGGCGGTATCATCCGTTTCGGTTTATCGAACTACTACCATCCGTGTTGGCTTGAGCAACATGTGACTGAGTTGTGTTGGATTGCCCAGCAATGGCCTGGCCATGCTGGGTTGCTCAAGAATGATTTGTATCCTCCTGGCTCACCTAGTAGCGGCATGAATCATGTTAGTTTGTGGATGGCAGTGAACGGCACAGTTGCTCGCCAACCTACGACATGAACTTTACTGGCTTGCCGAATGGTACCATTGTTGAGTCTATCAGCTTGTCAGATCGTCCGGTAGTGACATGTGTCCTACTCACTTGAAGAGTAACAACGTGGGCAATACCAGTGGTGGCAGCAATGGCATGAGCTTTTCTGACACTACGCACGACGGTTGGCGTGGTTGAAAACTGCTCAAGCTGACAAGTTGACCTGCTATCTATTAGAAGATGACGCTGCCTCACTCTTTGCGACCAGCTGGCACAAGCCAGCTTGCGTATGGAACTAACAGTTGGTTCCATTGTCAAACAACAGGTGTAGCATCAGATACACCAAGGCACTATTGAGCGTTACGCCAATAGCACATGGGATTTTGTGGCAGCGATGCACAAGACCCAGAACAGATGGAAAGTTTGGCAAGCCCTCTGCGAGTTGCTAGAAAAATACTTTGGGAAATTGGAAGCCTAGAAGGAACTTGTTTGCTAGAACTCAAACAACAACAGATGGCGCAACCAATCTTTTCACAGCATGGGTTACATGCAGCTTTGCAAAAGGTCTGCAGTTCCCAGCACTTTAACCCTCACCCTCTCCTCCCTCAAACTCTTCATTTGGTAACCATAGATTGAGAAAGGAGACATGATCAGCAGTTGTCAGAGGAACCCGTGGTACCTCAACATGGACATTTATTGGTCAACATCATGTACGACACGAGCAAGATGACAAGTGAGCATAATGAACAATGCTGAGAAAGCTCTAGCTGTTATAAAACCACACATATTGATGCTTCGAGCTGAGTCAACCAGGAGGTCCAATGAGCAAGCATCCTGTCTATGAATAGGTAATGGCCATCGGATCACGATCACTCTAGATCGTAAACCTGGTGCAGCTTGCCTCATAAACTGTAAGCACACCATGACATCCAGATGGTTTATCCCCTGGACAGCGAGGGTGACTCCATTGGGTACAATGTCAGGGGCAACACTTGTACCCTAGACACGTCTCAAACATGGAGTTTCTAAATTGTACTCATGAAGGTATTGATTCTTTACAATACCATCCACCTAGCCATGGTGTCTTGCATATCAATTTTAGTGATTGACTCATGCACCAAGCATCCTTGACGTACGTCAAAGTGCATACTTCGGTTATGTAAAGCACATGTGCTAAGGCACAGGCTCACAATGCATGTGGTCTTACATCAAAGTGACCTCAACAAGCGTGTCTGAGTCGCATCATAGGCAGAGCTACTGGTGTCAAACCATGTACTACTACTTGATGAACGACAATAATCAGATACAAGTCAATAATGGCAAGGCAACGGGCTGGAATGCATGTCGTCCATGACAGCAGATTCGCTCGTACGTGACCAAGGCCATGAGGCTCTAAGCTCCTGATACGTGACACATGCAATCGGTGGCCTTCATGCTTGAAGGAATACCATGAATTGACACTGTTCAGGTCATGAACATTGTCTGTCTCTCTGTCTATTGGACTCCATGTACACAGTACATTATATACCCGAGACATGTTATAGGATAGTCATACCTATGCCAATACATCTGGCCATATGACTTACTTCACGATGCGTCAAATCACTTGTCTGTGGCGCCAAATGCCCAGCATGTTCCTTGGCTACTCCTCATTTATGTGTTTACGGTGGATGCACACTTCTATTCAAGAAGGGATCATCCTCTAACACCGATTTAGGACAAGGCCAAACAGGCGGTCAAATAAGATTATACTAAGGTGTTTAATCACGGGCATGCTCTGTGTCAGTTATAATACCTTAAGGTGCTGTATAACACAAGGAGACATGGTTGTAACTCCATGTTCTCTTTGTTTGACCCATGTCCCAACACATGGGTGAGAGACATTGTTGAATGTTTCATGGAATTTCTCCATGGTCATATACACAATGACCTACGACACAAGGAGGATAGTTTCCACCTTGCCTCCACTATGAGGGTTTCTCCTACCTTGATGTAGTCCACAATGGACTTTGATCGCCAGTATGGTCAAGTCCCAACCATGTTTGCAAGCATGGTGATACCATGGTTGAGGAGCGACAAGAGGGGTCTGTACTCACATTGTGACACATGCCACCCTGCCATAAAGATTGATTTTGGATGAATCATGAAGAGCAACACTCCGCGTGTTACGTGCTTCATGATCCTTGATCTCCTATGCTACAGCTAGGGCTCGGGAAGACAATGTGTAAGTGTGCTACTGTCGAAGACACTTACCATCATGGTTGCGTGTCAGTACTTGAAGTGCATCAAGGATGTTCATGCCCGCCATACACATGGCAAAGTCAAACCCTAGCATGACCCAATCAACTACACAATATTTTAGATGACACCTCTACCGACGGTGCCATCTTCCCAGCATCTAAATTATTACACCTGGCTTTTGAGCTAGTATAGCTGTAGATTTGAAACCACTCATATCACCTCATTCGGTCATGCACAGTATGGGCACTTGAGTCATTATCCTAATGACATCCACTTTAACTGAATGTGCATTACTGGATTTCTTATCGATCTAGTCCGGCAGTTGCTCATCTATAGAGCACTGTTTGAATTCCATTGGGATATACATGACGCCCTTGTTCACTCATCAGCGATGGGTACAATACCTGTTTTACGCACTGGAAGCAGGTCGTAATGTGATAACATAAGCATGGTTATGTGGTCACATAACAACATCATGCTATACAACCCAATGAGATTTCCATTGGATGACGATATTTCATCAAACGCATGGTGACATGGTCTACCCATAGACACTCTGGGGGTTCATCGTTGGTTGTAGACCCCTAGAGTGACTAAAAGCACCAGATATAGCCTTCTAAGGCAATGAGCAATGATCAATGGTCCACAAATTGGGGAAGTATACTTTTGTACCAATGTTTTCCAATGATGCTCTTTGGACATCTACGAGATGTCTCAGGAAGCACAGGGCATCATTGGATGTTTACGTGTTCCTTTAAGGATCAACACGTACCGTAGACATGCCTTAGTATTGTGCCCGCAAGGCACAAACCATACCAAGGAACACAAAATGCCAACTTCTTTTCACCCCAGCAAGTATGGGATACAAGAAAACTTAAAGTTGGATAAAATTTCTCAAGTAATCCGAGTTTGATCACCTTTTTTGAGAGATCACGCTCGAAGCTCCCCACTTCCACGGGAATGACACATTTCACGCCTTCAGTCATACTACTGATGTGTTCGGGGAATTAAAAAATACCTGTACAAAGAACAAATCCACAAATTCATGTGGCATTTCTTTATCTATCTCTTTCAACAGTTATAAAGTCGGATTTTTGGATCTCACCCACCGCGTTACTCAAGACTGTGTACTTGACACCTTTATATTATGTAGTGAACACTCTTCGGATTATCTCCACACGGTGGAAAGTCTTAGACCATAAAGCATACGACTACCCACTCGTCCGTCGAGTGCAGGGACGGCAGGCTTCAGGTGCCTTTCGTCTAGGTCTCTGTGCGACCAAAAGACAGTCTCATCTGTCATCACACCATGGTAGACACGTGTGCTAGGAGACCTATGGTGTGACAACGGTATGTATGGGACATGCTTGGCCATGTCCCACACAGCACAAGACCATGTGGTCTGAAATATTCAGTTGGTCCGTAAGCATCATCACATGACATGTTTACACTTGTTTTCATGGCGCCGACACCGGCCACCATGTCAGTTTTTGAGCCAAGGGCTCAATTGGGAATGATTGTTCAGCCAACCCAACTGAGCCGGCTATGATAGCCACATGCGGACCTGATCGCATGCAAATTTTCCCTTGGTTTTCCTTAGTTGAATCCCTGGTGGAGGATGCGATTGAGTTTGATTGACCGCGCCCCTGGGGGTACCACCCTGGCATAAGCTCCACGAAGAGAAATTTCCTTCAGGAACGGTGGCACATTGTTGCAATCCGACAATTTTTTTTCCCGGGCGCTTGTCGGGAGGACGCTCCTCAGCAAAAGGGGGAGGACGCGTCGCTGCAATCCCAAGGTTGAACACCTAAAGCCCGCTAGGAAATTTATTTTCCATCTCACAGCTTTCTCTTCGATATCTAGCATGAAATTCCATGCTCAAGCATGGAAGATGCTATTGTTGTGTCAACTAAGATGAGCGATGTCTCACCAAGTCAGTGCACAAAGCTTTGTTGAACCTTCAAGCACCTAAGCCACATGTGTAAGGACCCTCTTTTGGCTCCTTGCGATGAAAAGTCTTGCTTCGGCATGAAGCTCACATAAGCATGCAACATGGATGCATGTATTGGAAAATACCATGTATTCACATAGCATGACTCACACATCCTCTCGTGGACACATGCGTCACCTTGACGTTTCACTCGCTCTTTATACTTTCCCAACGTGGTTAGTTTGACGAGTGAACCTCTTTCCTTTGCAAATCGAGGACGGTTTGTAGCTAAAGGGGGAGGAATGTAACACGACGACCTAGTCGTGGTACAAAACAGGTTTGTACCCCTTGGGTAGATCCGACCAAGAAATACCACCCAGGTATTTTACACACCCAAATAGGTAATCTGGATAAGTCGGGTACTATCCCAAATATGAATATCTGCCAGGTCAGGATTTCCCCTTTCGCTGATTGGTTAGTAGTTAGCTGTAGTAGAAGAGGATGGACCATCCAGGTCCATCCGATGACATCAGCAGAGCAGGAAATATCTTGCAGAATCCTGTCCTATGACGATGCATTTGTCGGTGGGTCGCGCTCCGGCGCCCACCCGTTGGATTTTACCCCCTGGTTGAGCCGAAGAGGCCAACCATTCCGTTCCGAGAGCTTTCGTTTACTCCCCTACCCATCCACAAACTCCGGTTTGTTACAACGGGGTGATGGAGATTCATAAACGGACTAATTCCCTTTTACCCACCATTTGAGCGTCGGCCTACCAAAGTACCCACTTTTTTTAATTACTGACCACTATACCCACAAAGTGTGAATAGTGACTAACCGTGAACGCCATGCCCACCATTTGAGAAAACATGCACAGAATACCGGTATTATAGTCACATTTTCTCACCGAGTGGGGATAACGTTCACATATTTTGAAATTTACGATATTTGCTTCTTTTTTATTTCTTCATGTTTTGAGGCGTCATTCTGTCTGCATTAATGGGAACCTTTTTCACTTTATTCTCATATGGTCGACTTTTGCTCATGATTTTGGCAAGGGGCTTTTTCTGAAAGTTTTTCTGATGTCATGTTTATAAAATGACGACTTTGCGTCGTTGCATCTTTCCACAAAGAAACGTGCTGGAATATGGTCGCGCGACCGATATTTCTGCCACCAAATGGACGTTGGCACAATCGGTCACGCGACCAAAGCAGAGCACAAGGGGGAGGGGGTTGGGGGGGAAGGAGGGGGGGAAGGGCTGGGCCGGCCCTCTTCCCCGCAAATGCGGAGGATAGCAGCTTGCCGACGGCTAGCAAATCGCCGAAGGCCAGCAGCTCGTCGACGGCCAGTAGCTGCCCGCCGAGTAGCTCGCTGGCCGTCAGAAAGCCAGCATCTGCCCGCCGAGCATTTCGCCGACGGCCAGCTGTTCGCCGACGGCCAGTAGCTCGCTCGCCGACGGCATGCAGCTCGCTGGCCGACGGCCAGCGAGCTAAGACACGAATCTGCAACGTCGCAAGGGCGAGGGCTCGAGGCGCCCTCGCATCCCCCCCTCTTCATCGACTGTGAGCAGGGACAAGGGGAGAAAGTGAGATAGTACGTGCAGGGTAGATACGGATCAGAGAGAAAAAGCAGCGAGGAGTGGGTGGTAGCGACTGGGGGTCCGTTTGAAAATATTCGCGATATGTACGGGATGGACCTGCCGCGCGCAAAAGTGAGTATCGGAGTCATATAGTTAAAAGGGGGTAACGCGCGCAACTTTTTTCAACTTTTTTGAAAAGAGCAAAAAGTGGGGAATGCGTAAATACCCGGACAAAAGTGGGGAATCCGGTCTGCGATTCCCAAAACGTGGGTGACCTACGCAGAACTTTTTCAAATGGTGGGTAAAAAGGAATCTGCCCCATTCATAAAGGGCACTTCGACCTCGGAGCCCTGGTTGGTTGTGCGGTTAGATACAGGGACCCGTTTCAACATCTGACCAACCCTTCGGCCCTGCCGGCCGATCTGACCAACCAGAGGGCCTCGTCGGCCAACTTCGACAAGCTCAGGGCCCGTCGGAAACATCGACGGCCAGCGTTCGCCCATGACAGTCGGTAAGTAGCAAATAATTCAACGAACCGAATTGGACTTGTTTAGTAAGTAACACAGTCAAAAATGAAAAAAACGCGTCAATAGAACAGGTTCCAACGATGTTATCCTTCCATACCACACGGTTTCGCCTTTCAAGAAATTGTCGGAGCCGTTTCCCGGCGCATTAGACTGGCAAGCAATCACCTGAGATGGCCAGCCCTGTCGCAGGCCGGCTATCTCGTATCGCGCCGGCAACATGCGGGCTTTTTCGTTGACCGCCGCCTGAACATAGGCTCCGGCGCTGATGGATCCGGTAATGTGGGTCCTCACGTTGGGACAACATTAGAATCCGGGCCCCAATGTCAATTTGTCCATTCATAAATCGTAGCTGGTAGTTTGAGCAGCGCTTCGGGTGAAGTCTTGGGCCGCGCTATTTTTCCGCGAAGGAAAACACACCCCGACACTGGCCTCCTTCACACCGAATGAAGTGGAAGTGGCCTCTCACTGGCGCGAAGCAGGGGTTCAGCACGCGTTCAAATGAGCAGTTTACGACGCGACATTAGACATGCGCACGTTCGATGGCGCACCCTGTGCCGCCGATGGATTTCATTCAGAACCGGTGTGAATCCATCTCTCGCGATGAATGTGAGCTGTCTTTTTTTCCCCGATTTCAGATGCACGCTCGCTGGCGAGCGAGCGTGGCTCTGTGCCACCGTCCATTCCGCGTAAGTTGGTAGCGACGATAAACATATTGATTATAATAGTCATCTCGCTGGCGAGGCGCAAGGAGGCGAAAGCCGACAAACGAGCTACATGAGCATGTTCAAAAATTAATGTTTTCCTGGTGCGTTTTCAGCCGCCGACGCGAGTTGCTAGGAATTGCTACACCCTTGGGGCTGTAGCAATTCCTAGCAATTAGTCAGGCGCGCGAAAGGACTTCCCTCCTGTTTCTGACGGTGCGAACCCAGAACATGGGTCAACGCTGTCAGATTTTCGTCAGAAGACGTGCAAAAAGCGTTCAGGCGCGAATCTGTGACAATTCATTGCTAAGCCTTCCGGTGTGAGGGGTTAGTCCGTAGCAATTCGTCCCGTTCGTCCGATGTAATCTGCCTAGCACATCGGACGCGGCTCGAGTTGCTACGAGATGGTGTGAAGGAGGCCACTCTCGCGCGGGCGCACACGCTGGCGCCAACGGTGCTTAAGGTAGTCCCGCTGCATCGGCCATGTATCGGCACGGGAGAGCTCATCTCCATCGAGCTGACCGTGTCGAACACGTCAAACTCTGATGCTGTGACGTGCTGGGGCTTGCTGGGACTCCCAGGAAGCCCGAGGGTTCACAGGCTGTCACGTCCTCGGGCTTCCTGGGAGTCCCAGCAAGCCGGATCTTCAAGATTTCTCCGACGAAGGCCCCATCACGAGTTGGCAGCGGTGTGGAGATTCATAAACCTTACCACTTGAACCCACTGCTGCGGCAGCAGTTTACTCGGTTGAGGATTTCTTTTCCGCGGAGCTGGCTGTAATCGGAGCGCGGCTCTACTCAGCGGCTCGCCAACAGCGGCGCATGGCTGGGCAGCGCTGACAGCGCTAACTTGACTGCGCTGGCAGGACCCGAGGGTGCTTTCCTTTCCGCCAGACTGTGATGCGCTAGAAGTCCGCGCGCGTCAGGAATTTCTCAATACGACCTGCCTACAATCGCTTCAACGACAGCATTTTCGTTGGCTCGCGCGAACGCTTCAGCAACTTTTACCAATCCGGCTTCCTCGTCCTCTGCCCACCTTCACAGAACCAAACCAGGCGGCCAAGTGACAAAAGCGCTAACAGAGGAGCAAATAGAGACTGATTGCAGAGCGCTTTGGTGTTGCAGCGTTGCGGTAATATATTTTGAACCCGAACACTACTCCCCGCGTGGAATTTTGCCCTCGAGCACTGAGACGGCTGCTTGACCAGCAGCCTAACCTGCGGATAGGAGACGGTCTGTCGGGTTGCTCTACACCGGCCGAACAGAGGTTTGTCACCGTCCTCCTACTTCCGACAACAGAACGAGGGATGGCGCGCTGGGCGCGTGCAGCTAGTGGAGCAAGAACGGAGGCCATCGGGGCCACCGTGGTAGTGGTGGTTGGCGTGCTGTGGCTTCTCGTGTCCGTGCCGTCTGCCCGAGCTGTGAACCTGCTGGACACCGAGGGTACGTTGTCAGACGGCTCGCGAGGACTTGAGAAGAGCGAGCGATGCATGAGGTTGGGGGAGGGGGATCGTGACATTCAGCCATTGTCTCAAATTCGGCGGTAGTCAATGCCTTGTCGGAGCATGCACCCCATCCGCGCATCCGCCCCTCACTTGCCCACCTCCGCAACAACCACTGCAGCTGCCTGAAATTAAGCTCCCCCTTCCCCTATCACCGCAGCGTGATAGGGGAAGGGGGAACATGCTGCCAGACATTCCATGCTCTACCCCCATCCCCCTCCCCCTCCCAAAACGACCCTTCCAAAGCGGCTTGGCGCAAACCGAATCCAGCTTTGTTTGCTTGCACATGCGCCGGCGCTTTTACTTGTGTTTGACTGCGAACGTGTGTGACGCGACAGTACTGGCGCTGAGGGAGCTGCAGGCAGGATGGCGGAAGATGTTCGGAGGCTGGATCATCGGCGGAGTGTGCAGTGAGGCGTATGGTCTCTCCTGCGATCCACAAGGCCATGTTGTCTCCATGTGAGTTCGGGGTTGAGGGAG
>SZWC01013144.1:15433-29344 GCA_023375785.1 Penium margaritaceum
CCGCCCGCCCTCCCGCCCTCCCGCACGCATGCATGCATGCCTGCATGCACGCACGCACGCACACACGCACACAGGAACGCGTGCATCACTGTCGCTGCCACCGCTACCGCTGCCGTTGCCGCTGCCGCTAGAGCTGCCGCTGCCCCTGATGCTGTAGCTTCCGTTGCTGCTGCCGCTATAGCTGCTGCTGCATCTACGGATGCCCCTGCCTCCGCATTTGCAACAGCCGCCGCCGCCGCTTCTGGTGCTGCTGCTACTGTCCCCTGAACTACTGCTGCCGATGCTGCTGTCGATGTAGTAGTTCCATGCTCCCAAAGTAGCAGACTGAAGTCTGCTTTCGGCCTCACGTTCGCATCCGTCGGTCTCATCCATGCGCTGTGGATGAGACACACAACAGACTTGCGATCACCTGAAAGTGGGTTTTTTTCTTGGGCTCTTGAACGTAACCTGACTGAGGGGGGTGTGGATTTAGTACGGAACCAGAGAAATCAAGAGGTTGAACCCGTCGCCTATGGACTTGCTATATTGGAAACATAAAAACTAAAATGGGGTTGTGCAAGAGTCTTTAGGTAGATAAAGATTTCAAAGTCACGAAGGAATCTCAAACAATTGAGACATTTCTCACAAGGAGTACATGATTAGATTTCCACAAGGACAAAGGGTTGACCTTCCCATATCCACGAGTCAGGTAATGAAAAGAAATCTAAGAGGTTACATTTTGAATACCAGACTAGGACATGAAAGGTGGTTCAAATAATGTTTTTACCATTTTTTTGTCATCCCTTTTTACAGTGGCTTTGTTTGGGTTTGTCACCAATTCCGGTTTCTGCTCATATGGGTACATTGCATTTTGGTTCACCGAACCAGTTCGACACTTGCCAGAGACATTGGTGTAGCAACGTGGTTGAGCGATGAACAGGGCGGCTGTAAGTATGTGATCGCCCTAGACACTCGCTTGTGCGGCATTCAAATTTCAGATTTTGAGCAACGAAGTACTAAAGAAATGCGCACATGCGGAGTTGAGATCACAGCCATGATTTAATTTGTCCTTGTATCCAATGCCCCAACATGATTTTGTATTTGTCCCAAATGCCCACACCCCCACCACACTTTGTCTTCATATTTTTTTTCATTTTTGCCTCAACTTTTCAAGTACTAGTATGGTATCATGTATCCAAGCACCTTTTCATGCTTAATTGAGGACGTCAACTTGGACAAGGCAAAGCAGATTTAGATGTTTTTAACGAGAATTTTAGAAGCTTCTCTACGGACATGTCTTTAAGCTAATCAAGTTTAAAGCACTTATAAACCTGAAAATTCTTGTGAGTCTGGCAATAACTGTACTAGGTTGCTATGTAACCCTATGCACACTTTGCGTGCAACACCGACTTCTTATTTTATTTATTTATTTATTTATTCTGTTCTGTGGCGGTAGATGAGCCTTAGTGGTGGTCACCCTTTTATCTGGCACCATTATAGTGGGGGCTTACAGCTAGGCTACGCGCCAGATGACTAAAGTCATCCTTGCGTAGGTACCCACCAGGTAAAAACCTGTAGGGTTATGCGTGACTTCCAGCCTTGCAAAGGTTGGTCACCCACTAAACGTCCACCACTAAGGGTATCGTTTCCACTGGTCGTAACCATGTGAAATGGGGGTTCATGGACCGGTTTTTAACCGCTTCCCTGAAATACCCAGCCTCCCGAGGTGTTTGGATTGTTGTACCAGATTGATTTTAGATTTTTGTGGATGATAGCACGTGGTGGAGAGAGTTTGTTGTCGACGTGACAGATTGGTGCTTGTGATGTCAGGTGTCCTAAAAACATGAGTAGTTTCTTGTTTTGCTTTTTATTGTGCAACGAAAGCATGTAAGTGTTGATGTGTTGTACAAATGAGCATAAGATATTGTTCACGATATAAGTGGTCGGATCACAAAAGCTTTTTTGGTTCTCCATTGAGATTTTACATCTGTACGTCCATGGTTCCGTAAAGAAAGAAGCTTGTAGAATTTGCCAAATGTGAAATCTTGGGTGCGAGAGCATGAAGACGAAGGGATAATGTGATTGAGTAGTGCAGATATGAAAAAGGCTTGTTATGAGTTTTTCTGCTATTTTCTGGATCCGCTCGCAATGGTGGAAGGCATGACAATTTGTCTCCCGGAGGAGTTGGCAGAGGGGGTAGATGTTAACAAAAGGCAGCGGAAAGAATTTAATTCTTTCGCGAACTTGAAGGCAACGTAGCAGGACTTTGAGAGTTTTGTCCTTCTGTCTTGGTACGAGGTAATCTGCCAAAACTAGAGCGCTTGCTGCTGTTGTGGTGGCTGATGTTTCAGTGTGGGTGGAACTTGTAATTGGCTGTCATGTCGCCATTTTTCTCTGTATTTGAGTGGTTTTATTTTTTTTTGTAGAAGCGTGTCGTATGCCTTCATTAGTTTTGGAGTCTTAGTTGTAGTCTCCATGATGGCTGAGAAACGTTATTGGCATAACCAATAAATCTGTTGTCCTCCACATGGACAGGTGTGAAGTATCTGATGTTGTGATAGGTTCTTTCTTCAAAGGCTGTCTCTGTGATGCTTAGATCTTTGTGGACTTCTATTGCTTTTGTGATGTAACCGTTGTCTGTCTTTGTGATTTTGTAAATGAAGTGTGGGGGCTTTTTGGTGTAAGACGTGATACACCAGTATTGAAAAAGGTCTGTCCCATCCTCTTCTTCATCGAGAATTTTGGTTTTCCAGGTTTCGGTTTGTCGGACCTCAAAGATTTTCTAGACACAGATCCAGAATTTATACCCCCAACTCTACACAGAAATGAACCTTTTGCAGAGTATCTAGCCTTCAAGAGATACCTACTGAACTCAGTAGGGAGACCATTCGGAGTCGACCGAAGGGATTTCTTCCTATATGACCAAGAAACGCGTCCCAGGTGTGAGACGCATAGAGTTACCGGGTTTGCCCATATCTATTGTTTTTGCTAAACCCGCACCTATCCATTTGTGAACCCCATCCGTATACTTCTGCTCTTCTGCCCCCTTAAGGCGGCCTCATTACTGAAACAAGCCCAGGGATTAATCCCACACTCCCAAAGAAAACGTCGGGTTGGAAAGAAATAAATGCCTGCATATCTCTAGAATTTATTTCACATACTTTTTTGAGTTAATATATTCGTAAAAAATCATGTTAAATAATCAAAGGCATACAGGGCAAAATAAATGAGACTCATAGGAATCAAGACTGATTGAACTTGTTTTCATTCCTTGTCGATGAAATAGATCGAAAATAGTTTTTTTTTCAATGAATAACTGATGGTCAGGTTGCAAAGAACTTTGGTACTAAGGAAACGAAGGGGGGTATCCATTGTTCTTGTCGTATCAATAACGATGGACACATTTTTATGCTTTGCTAGTATCAAAGGGAAAAAGGCCTAAAGTGAATGAGAAACCAGGAAGATTTGAATTCGTGTGTTTCAAAATGTGCAAGAAGAATGTCAATGGATTTTGAGGGGGGGGGGGTCAAGGAAGAAGTTGCAATGCATACATTCTATATGATCAGCGAGGGCATGTGACATTGGACACATTAGGAAGCGGTGTGTGTGAGCGTGTGTGTGAGTGTGTGTGTGTGTGTGTGTGCGTGTATGTGTGTGTGTGTGTGTGTCTGTGTGTGTGTATGTGTGTGTGTGTGTGTCTGTGTGTGTGTATGTGTGTGTGTGTGTGTCTGTGTGTGTGTATGTGTGTGTGTGTGTGTCTGTGTGTGTGTATGTGTGTGTGTGTGTGTCTGTGTGTGTGTATGTGTGTGTGTGTGTGTCTGTGTGTGTGTATGTGTGTGTGTGTGTGTCTGTGTGTGTGTATGTGTGTGTGTGTGTGTGTTTGTGTGTGTGGGTGTGTGTGTGTGTGTGTGTGTTTGTTTGTGTGTGTGTGTATGTGTGTGATTGTGTGTGTGTGTGTGTGTGTGTGTGTGTGCGATGGTCTTCTCTTGTCAGAAACAAGGGAAAAGGTCACACCAAGCCAGGTTAAAAAATCCAGATCCATAAGCTACTACAAACTTGCACAAATGAATTTTCATCATGGTGTTCATTTGGAGGTGCTAAGGAATGTGGAAACACTCGCGGCCAACAAAAGGATACATGGCCATGCTGGAGAGTCGATGGGGGCGCATCAGGACATGCCAAGTGGTTGCGAGGTCTGCAGTCCTGCCGGTAGTGAAATCGCCAAGGAAGGGCTTGATGGTGAGGTGTGCCGCCGGAGGGGCGATCGGGACAAGAGCACGCATGCCACGACCAGTGTCATGCAACTGGTTAGCCTAGGCAGGATCGTACCGGAAAGTGTAGCATGGCCACATGCCCTCATCCTGTGCCCAAATGCAGAAGCTGAGCTCCTAGCTCCAAAACCGCTCTCCTGTCTAGAGCGGTGGGGGCTGGGATTCAAAGTCCTTTGGCCTGCGAACGTCACCCGGAGTGGGGCCGAGGACTGAAGCCACAATCTGCCACTGTCGCTAGGTCTACTGTGACGTCATGTTCGCGTGGGCGCATAGAGAATGGGACTAGCATGCCCGAGAGGAAGAAAAGGTGGCAGGGCACTCGCGTGGCTCTATGATGTCGGCGGCTGTAGTGCTGTAAGCTGCTACGTAAACGTGTCAAGCTGCCGGAGCATGGTGACGAGGGAGTTTGGAGGAGCCTTGCTCGGGTTAGTGGAGCTTGTGTCGAAGCTTGTGGGTTGCTCCTAATACTACCACTATAGCTGTTGCTATTGCTCCTGCTATTGCGGCTGTTAGTACTACTACTACTTTTGTAGTGTTAGTGGTTTTTGCTACTACTCCAATGGCTGTTGTTGTTGCTGTTATTGTTGCAGGTGATGCTGTGCTCTCGTTGTTGTTATTCCTTTTGCTACTTTGGTAGTCATTGCTGCTACTACTATGGCTGATGCTATGCTTACTAATACTGCGGCTGTTGTTGTGTCTGTTATGCTACTATTGTGATGTTATGCTCTGCGGCTGCTGTTTTACTACACTGGCTGATGTTGCACTGCTGCTACTGCTATGACTACTACTGCACTACTGTTGCTGTTGCGGGTACTATTGCAACTGCTACGGTGCTGCCATTATTGCGGCTACAACTGTGCTATAGCTTCTGCTATGGCTGCTCTTTTAGTAGTTACGGTTGTGTTACAACTGCTGTTGCGGCTCCTTCTGTGTTGTAACTGTTGTTTTAGCTATAGCAATGTTATGGTTGTTGCTATAGCTCCTGTTGTGGCTACTACAACTATGCTACTACTGCTGCTGAAGCTACAGGGAAGAGACAAGGGGGACTTCCCTTGTTTGTGGTGCCGTCGTTGCATGCGTCGGTGCTGTCAAAGCGTCGCCCGTTGCGTTACCGGCCACTAGTCCGCCAATGGTACTGTCGTCGCAGGGTCAGTGCTGATGAAAACATTTTGGCAGCATTTTCTCTGTGTCGGGAGCGTTTTGATGACGCCATCTGGTGAGCTAACTCTGCCAGAAGAATCTGGTAGAGTTCCCCTACACAGGTACGTTTATGGGACTGCACATATTGACGAGGATCTGTACGCCTCACTACTGCTCAGATCTGCTGCTTCTGCTGCGCTCCAGCTCTGATACCAAGCTGGAAACTGTCCTAGAGCAACTTATTGGGGCTGTAGCGTGGTTGGAGTAGGCCTGGCTCCATGCTTGTTGCTTTGCACTCCTGTCCCCACTAGCTGCTAAGAGACTTGTGAGAGGAATATTGAGCGCTGAGGAGTTGGCGCCAGAAAGGCAGACATACTTGAGAGTGCATGAGTTTGCAACTGAGAATGAGACCGACAGAGAGACCCCTCAATGATCTAGGCCTAGCTTAGCTCTATGCAGCTTATTACTCAGGTTAGCAACCAATGAAATAATTCCGTTTTTTCCCCGGCAGGCTGAGTTTTCTCGGCAAGCCCTGCAAGACAGTCGACAGCCTGAAACACAGGCGTCGTCCGTTTTTCCTAAAAAACCGGACCATACCAAAATACCCATGCTACGAGCACAATCGTGCAGTCAGAATCATAAAAAAAAATGGCAGCAAGGAGTTACAACTGCCCAAACCCAGGCAACGTCTAGGCTAGAATGACCCCGACCATGACAAAGTCCAAAAAATTTGAAACTCGGTTCCTAAGCCAAACGTGACGCTGTGAGTGCAACCGTGTAGTCAGATCTGGCACCGGAGGCGCGCAGGTAGTGTCTTTGGAGGTAGAAACTACTAGCAACGTGACTATTGTGGAGGCCCCCCGATGAAGCTGAGCACATCCCGCGTCTGAGGAAAGAGGATCTGACAAGACGCGTGCAGACCTAAGGGTGCGTTGACTCCATTGGATGACGCTTCAACAATGTCCTATCTCGCCGTTAGTCATCTGCACGACGATGTACACAAGCCAGGAGGAAACAACAGAGCCTAATGAGAGGTGCGTGAAAACCAACAGAGATGACAATTGACAAGCACACAATATAAATGCTTGGTACGGTGCACGATGGGTGACACGTGCAGCAATGTTAGTTTAGCCTAAAACCGGTCCAAAACCACTGTTGTGGTGCAACTCCAGACACAAACATCCAAACGCAACACCGTCCAAACCTGGAGATGTAGAATATTGAGCCGGATGCTACGACTGGTCACACGCACAAGTCGGACATTGATCGGTGGATGGGAAAACAAAACATGGAAATTGGGCTCGAGAGGAAGTCCAATGAAAAAACTCTAAGGATTGGAGAAAACCTACACAACACCCCTTAAACTACCCGGTCCGTCGTAGCAACTGTTTGGAAGCTGCTGGTGGGTGGAGCCACCATGAGTGAGTGCTCTGGCATCAGCTGGGTCTGCATGATGGATGTAGAAGAGCATGGACACGACCGAGCGGTCACAGTTTGCTATACAAATAAACTGGACAACTTACATCACTACACTCCCCCATGACCCAATGGTACGCATGTCCACACACATGCAAGACTGATATAAGTGCGCAACGAGATGCTCAATGGTCCATGCTCATACACCCCACTCTCAGCCACTCTCAGGCCGGGGGCAAAGCCAGATAGAAAGAAAGGCCAACATGAACTTTTCATGTGCCAGTGCCTTGGTTAGGAAGCGAGCACGCTACATGTCTGTGCCGACCTAGTGATGCTTTTCGGAGATCACTTGTCGATCCATATGATCACGCACAAAGTGATTCTTAGCTACAATGTGCTTCGTGCATGCATGAAATACACTATAGTTCTCTGCAATAGTAAAAGAACTCTGGTTGTCACAGTGTAGAACAACGCAAGGCACAGATTTTCACAAAGCACACGCTACAGCCACACCACCTCAGCAATCCCAACCCTTACTGTAACATACTCAGCCTCCGATGAGTTGAGTGCAATACAACCCTGCTTGTCGCTATGCCAAGACTCAGTGGTGCCACCAAGCAGGAACATGTAGCCTACCCGACTGTGCCCATCAAGGCTCCATGCCCAATCATTGTCTGTATAGTCGTTGACTACCACCGAACAGTGCCGTACAAAGTGGAGGCTGAGGTGTGGCATGGAAACCACATACCATACTACTCACATAGTTGAGTGAAGGGCTCTTGTCCAAGGACATAGCAAAAAATGTGCAAGGAAATGGACGACAAAGGCGATGTTGGGTTGTGTGGTAGTGGCCAAGTACATCAAAGAGCCAATGAGGCGCAAGTAAAGGGTCATGTCCACTGTCTCCCCTAGCTATGCTCGATCATCCACCTTTACAGCATCGTGTCGGTCAAGTGTGATGGGGGTTGGAGGCTGTGGGAAATCCACCAAGGAGGTCAGCAAACTGCTCGCCCACAATGCAAACATAATGTACCTGATGGAACAAGAGTGTTCGCCGCTTACGATCATGTAAGATCTTCATCCTGAGAAATACAACTGCAAGACCAAGGTCCTTCATCCTGTACGCAGTCTGAACGACTACCTTAGCCTCCTTCATGGCCTCCATCGAAGGGGACGCAATCAAGAGGTCATCCACATAGACTGAGGTGGCAGTGTGTCGGAGGGGACCAACAATGGTACAGGTGGGCTAGAGGGGTCTGACAGTGGCACGTGATCAGGTATGCAAGAAGGAATTGATGAGGTAACTAGACCCACAGCCACGCTAGCCGGATCATCAGTAGTCGGATACCAGACCACACATGAGGAGGCCCGAACAGACCCATCTCTCCCTCATCCATCTTAAAACCACCCAGGTAGGAATGTGGTCAGTGATCAGCGACAGAATGCTACACAAGTCAAGATAGGTGAGAGCCTAGATAGAGAGAGCATCTCAAAACTTGACAACGCAATGGCGAGTAGGGTCCCAAAAGCGCCTGGCCTTTAACTGTGGAAAGATTCCAAGAAAGGCACACATCTGATCCCAAGGTGAGACCTTGGACCCCTTCTAGTCCTCGATATATCATACGCAGGCTAGGGATTCCCAAACACGAGCAAGACGGAGATCGGCATGATGGCTAANAACTAGACCCACAGCCACGCTAGCCGGATCATCAGTAGTCGGATACCAGACCACACATGAGGAGGCCCGAACAGACCCATCTTAAAACCACCCAGGTAGGAATGTGGTCAGTGATCAGCGACAGAATGCTACACAAGTCAAGATAGGTGAGAGCCTAGATAGAGAGAGCATCTCAAAACTTGACAACGCAATGGCGAGTAGGGTCCCAAAAGCGACTGGCCTTTAACTGTGGAAAGATGCCAAGAAAGGCACACATCTGATCCCAAGGTGAGACCTTGGACCCCTTCTAGTCCTCGATGTATCATATGCAGGCTAGGGATTCCCAAACACGAGCAAGACGGAGATCGGCATGATGGCTAAACCACAGCTCATAAAGCTTGGCATGGTCCGGAAGCGGACCATGCGGCAAGCGGTTCCAAACCCACGTCATGTAGGAGAAGCTCTCAAAGGCAAAGGACTCCGGAAGCACATAGTACGCACCGGATCCTCCATGGTGCGGTTCCAACATTCAGCCATAGTGTTCTGCTGTGATGTAGTAAGGGCGGGGAACTGGTGAAAAACACCATGCTCTGGAAAGTAGGCATCAATCTTACCTAAGAACTTTTCACCACGATCCGAGCGCGAAGTGTGCAGGGTGTGAGGAGACTAACGCTCAGCCATCACCTGCCACAAGCAGACCGCCAACACGATGTTGTTCTTGTGGCAAAGGCTGTAGACCCACCGCACTCGGGTGAAGTCATCGGTCAAAGTGAGAACATATCGACCCCAATCTGAGAAGGACTTGAGTGGAAGAGGAGCGAGAAGTTCCTAGTGGATGTAGTGCTCGGGAGGAGGATTCAGGGTAATGGCAGCAATGCATCTTATCTTGGGTGCAAAAAAGACAATTGGTCTTGGGAAGCTTCTCAAAGGAAGTCGCGTCAAGACCGAGGGCTGGCTGAGTTCTAGTGAGCTTGGACACCGTGTCCGAGCTCACATGGCAGAAGCTAACAAACACCGGTGCTCAGGGGAAAGAACACCAGTGAAAAAAATTCCTAATGAAGAGAGAGGGAGAGAAGAAAGAGAGGGCATGCAATGAGCCACATGATAGAGAGCGTCAACAAAAGAGGCACGAAGCACGAACACACGTGTGTCAAGACCAGTCACTATAGCAAATTCAGCAGAGTGCTAAATAGTGAGATCCATCCTGGTGCATGCAAAGACAGAGAGCACGCTGAGCTCAAGAGCAAGGACAAAGAGCATGTCAGCTATGAGTAAGGGGTTAGACGGACCATCAAACCGCACAGCCCCAACTCCCTGGATAGGCAATAACTGACCAGACCTTGTATGAACAAATCGAATACATGCAACAAGACTGAGCAGAAAAAAGTAACTACGATGACAGGTCATGTAATGGGTGGCACCGGAGTTAATCATCCAGGTGCCACTGGGCTCATTACAAGTGATTGACAGTGAGAAACATACCACAAAACACTCTGCCTCTACTAGACATGTAGCAGATGACTTTAGACAACAATGATCTGCACAAATTTGTGACTTGTCAAGCCAGTCGGTATTGTCAGATCCATCCTCGTCGCAAGCCAGCTGAGCTCCCCCACAAGCATCACCACGAGCAACAGACGTAGTAAGACAAGTTGCCTCAAGACCACTCGGTTATGACAACACCATCGCACATCCCTGAGTATGAACCGCTAGCAGTTGACAAGGATCCGTAATTTTGCAATCCCAAGGGTCCATATCACCGATGTCGCGTGGTGAAATGGATGCATCTGCTACAGTCATGGTTACGGGGTGTCTCGTCTCCGAGTAACTCAAGGACATTGGCTACGCGTATGCTGCCTGAAAACTGCGCATCATCCAAGGCTAGTCAAGGGGCTGCTCACACTTTGTGTAAAAGTGAGCATCTCCACACTTGTAACAATCAACTGAACGCCCACTACCATTACTCGCCGGCTCTTAATGCTACTTTTGCTACTACTGTCCCTTCCCGCATGACTTCTTTCCCTTCTCTCCCTGTGTGGCCACTGCAAAGCCCTAATTGTGGTTTCTCAAGGTATGGGAGAAGGAGGAGGAAGCGATGGAGCTGGGACAAGTGAACTGTGACAAAGGCGTAGGAGGGGTCACGGTCAGTTTTGCAACAAGTGAACTCTACTGATGGGTGATAGCAGCCTCATGAGCCGATGTGGCCTTGAGAAAGTAGCAATGGGCTAAAGGAAGCAGGTGCAATGACTTCGACAACTCAAAGAGGGCCACACGATTGAAGCTCGTAAATAACTTAACATGGTCCAAGTGTGTCCCCATCATGATGTTGTCGACTGTCCACAGCTGCCTCCTGCCACCGGTCCCAAGGCGCGTGTAAAAGCGCATCACGTACCTCTTGCCGTCAGCTGCAAACTCCATGGGACCCTAACGGAGAAAAACTCACAAAGTCGGGCCGCCCTTGTGGCATGGGTCTCCGCAACGAGAAGTGTCAAGGCCAGCTCCCAGCCCTGGCATGGATCTGCTCCAGTCCCGGTCCTCGTCTCGCCCAAGAAGGGTCGAAAGTTGACCACATTCTCCCGCGGCATGGCGTAGAGTAGATCATGCATCACTCTCACTACTGTCTTAACCAAGTGCGCATCGCAGGTCTGATACCGGCTGTGGTAGTAAGGCTAGACGCCCTCAGTATTGGCCCACACCTGAAACAAGGTCTCTCAGCAATCGCAACCCTCATCCCTATCATAACGCGATGGATGTGTCTCAAAGTCCTTCGGTCGCTGCTCCATGAGGAGGATGACCTCATGCTTGAGAGATGGTGGGCAGGGTATGGGGAGACCACAAGTGAGAGAAGTGCCACCAAAAGTGAATGATGCTCAATGACGTGCCTGATCCTGACGGGAAGAGGGTGGCAGAGTGATTGTGACCCTAGACATAGCTCACAAATACGCTCCTTTAGCACACAAATCTTGTTCTTGCGTGTGTCATCCTCTATCTCCTCCTCATCCCAGGTGTCAACCTGTGATGAGGGGTGTTGAGGCCGCAATGTTATGTAGGGCGTAGATTGCTGAACAGATGGTGTTGCTCCAGGTGGCTGCTGTGAGGCCCCCAAACGACGTTGTAGTAACTCTGTGATCTCTTGCAACGTATCGGTCTGCCGCTGCTGTTGCCGATGCTCCTCATCGTGCATCCAACAAAGCTTGTAGATTGCGAGCGACTACGACCGTGGACTCATGATGCCTGAAGAGAAGGAAGAGGAGGGGTCTCCTAGCCTTTTTTCCTTGTCACGCACTAGCACCATCGTAGTGCTCAGTATGCGGTCAAATGTAAAAAATGCCCCGAACAGGGAACCGACAACGTTTCGCAAGGATTTGGAATGTTGAGAAGAATTTTTGTCTTGACCTAAGACTTGCTGATGTTAGCATAGATAATGATGATACTAGAATTTTTTATGCTGGTATAAAAAGAAATTCTAATGCTGGCATATTTTACACGAATGTGTTTTTTAGTCGCGTAGACTCTGCATGACCGGTGGGGATAACCTCGTCATCCCCTACTCACGGCTGTGCAGGGCCTATGTGGGCTTGCATAACTATTGCGTGGTGTTGTACACTTTCTGTGCAGTTGCATAGGAATGCTTTGCAATAGAACCGCTACGCAACAGCACTATTGTGCAAGCGCGCTAATGCAACTGCCACAACAAGTCTGTTTCTGCGATGGCCGGCGCCACTGGCGCTACACTATTGTATCTGCTACTGCTACTACGGTGCTGCTGCTGCTACTACTGTTGCTGTCGTTGTAATAGCTGTAATGCTGTTGATGTGCTGTTACTTATCTTGCTCCTTTTATTGGACTACTGTTGCTGCTCGTGGATACTGATGCCGTCCTTATCGAAAGCTACAGCCACCGTTGTACCTTGCCACTACTCGCAGCCGCGGACACAAGCTGTTGCTGCGAGCTGCTTCTCCTCCCTTCTATCACTTTTTTATACAGGATGGTAGCCAAACACGGCTCATGCTGCCACCCGGTGCTGGTGATGCTGCTCGACATGGCTGCTTGAGCTTGTCACTGCCGCAGCTCCTCATGCTACGATGGTGACGGTTACGTGGTGACGTCGCTCTTGCTAACGGCGGTTGTGACTGGTCCCAGCATACGGTGGCGGCAGTGACTCTCACTACTGTTGCCTGTGTTACGTCTTTGTGGCATAGCTTAGAAAGAGAGGTCTCGCTACTCTCATACCATGAGAAACTGCTAAGAAGTTTCTTAGTGACATTGCGACATTGTCCAGTCAACTGGGACACTAGCAAGTAAGCAAATGCAAGAAACAACAAGGGTTAGGCTAGGGTGACGCGCAAAGTCTCGTTAGCTCCAATAGCTTAGGAATGTAGAGTGAGATGACAACTGACAAGCACAAAATCATAAATACCTGCCGTGGCACACGGTGGATGACGTATGGAGCAGTGTCGGTTTGTCCTAAAAGCGGTCCAAAACCAATGTTTGCCCGCAGCTCCACGCACAGGCATCCAAACACAATGAATGGTCACACACCCAAGCCCGACACCAATCAATGGACACACAATGTGAAACATGCAAATGGGGCCCAAGACCTAGTCCACTGAGAAAACTCTAGTGACAGCAAAAAAACTGCAGAGCATACCAGCAAGCACCAAGGACGTCGTGGCAACTGTCTGGCAGCTATGGGTGGGTCGAGCCACCACCCGTCTGTCCTTTCACACCAGCTTGGTCCACATCGGGTTGTGCACGAGCATGGACACTACCAAGTGGTCACAGTAAGCTATACAAATGAACGAGAAGGACTCACATTACAACAAGATGAGGCATGCGGCCCAATGTTGTATATGTTGGTATTTGTGCTCAAATGCTGACTTACCAATACACTGTTCACTATCCACTAGTCTCTACACACACATATCTGTTTGAGAGAGTAAATCACCATGGCTGCTACACAAACTAGGTGGCTCCGTAAAGTATTTACACGTTCAAGCTCCACGACTGATTTGTGTCTCTGGCCACTTGGGTAACATAAGGCTTGTGCCATGTGCTAGGTAGTATCTTGTTGAGTTATCTCTCATGCAGTGATTGTTACAAAAAGCTCACATGATGGCATTTCCATACACACTCTAGGATGATGTAGTACAAACTTAGTTGGTTCTATGGATGCATGGTAGTTACGAGTGGTCATCATACTGGGTCATGCTGCCGATGATCAGGTGACGACACCTAGTGCGTGTTGCATGAGGTTGAGCTTGCTCACCGTTTTAATTTCTCGCTCCACCCAAATGTTCCTCTCTCTCTCTCTCTCTCTCTCTCTCTCTCTCTCTCTCTCTCTCTCTATATATATATATATATATATATATATATATATATATATATATCTCCCCCCACCCCCCCTCCCCCCCTCGTGCTTTCTCCCACAAATCACTTCTACCACCT
>SZWC01013145.1:16211-49541 GCA_023375785.1 Penium margaritaceum
CACTCTCTCTCTCTCTCTCTCTCTCTCTCTCTCTCTCTCTCTCTTTTGTTCAAGGTATTTGTCCTCCTTGTTTGCCCTATTGACAATGAGGGACGAGTGAGGTCAAGGGCGTGAGGCCACTGACTCTTCCTTGAAGGCACTTGTGGCCTCTAGCCTGCTGATCGATTCACGAGCTCAACTGGCGGCTGGTGGTTGGCTGGCAAGTGGCCATCCGGTCACCCCACCGGCCGCCAACCATCTAGCCAGCCGGCAGCCAGCTGGCCAGCACCCAGCAAGCATTTCGCTACCGGCCACCCCCTTGGCCTTTGTGAGGTGGGAGGGCCAAACCTGCCCTCTTGCTGCACTTGAGATCAAGTGGTAGAAAATTTTCATGAGGTCTTGAGGGGTTTCCTCTCTTCCTCCCAAGCAACATGGCCATTGAGCAGGAATATGAGGCCATGATGGATGATGAGAAAGGTACAAACAACAAGTCCAAGCGTATCTCTGACATGTTTAGCTATACCCAAGTAACAGATCCGGCACCAAGAGAAGCCACAGCCACAATTAGCATCGCAGAGTTGAAAATGGACACACCAAACATTAGCTCCAATATAGCAGCTGAGGTGCCGAGCCACCTATCCAAGTGAAGCAACCATACTATGAGGCCGCCAACTGGCTTCAGTCATGTTATAGCAAATTGTTCGTTTTTTGCAACCGTAAATAAGCCTATGCGTGTTTTCTAGGCCCTAAGCGGTAATCATGCAGCATAGCGGCGTACACCAATGGAAGAGGCTGTGAAATTACTTCCAATTAACCAAAAATGGGAACTCATGCCTTTGCTGACAGGTCGGCAGATGGTTGGTTACAAGTGGATTTTCCTCCTCAAGTACCACTGTGACAAATTAATTACGATAATTGGCCACACCAAGGCACCGTTTGTGTAAGGGGCTTCACGAAGGTTGAAGACATCGACTACAACAAAACCTTAACACATGTTGTAAGAATGGGTTTTTTTTTTTCTTTTTCGTTTTCTGGTTTTCAAGTTGGTCTAGATAGAAAATCCCTCCCACTGGGCTCCCTCTTGGAAGGTTTTACCTTGGTGTTTTTTTGGGTACGCTCTGCTCAATTCTGATCAAGCATCTGCGAGTTCGACAGCCGAGGTTTCATGCAAGATGGATTTATCACAACACTCGCCATACAGCTTGTATCGCCCATCTCACATCACATCATGACCCATGAGATTTAGCTCCATCGACACCCTCTCTCTCAGGTCGCATTGCAAGATTGGGAGATGCACCACATGTATGTAACAAGAGATATTGTAATGGATAGTTGAAGGAGGAGGTTTTCAAGAAAAAACCTGAGGATTTTTTGCAAGATGGAGGAGAGGACCTTACGTATCTTCTAGTGAAATCACTGGAGGGTCTCAAGCAGCCACCACGTGCATGGACTGAGAGGTCCAATGAGCCCTTAGGAGGTCACGAGTTTGTCGTAAGTGAGGTCAACCACAATGTTTATGTGCATGAAACAAATAAAGAGAGTTTAATCACCTTTTTTTTTGTGTTGATGATCTCATCATCTTTGCGAGTGCACTTGAGCCACTTTCTCAATCTAAATAGGCCATGGAGACAGCATTTGAGATGATAGACATAAGAGAAGCCAAGGCCTTTCTCAGCATTAGTGCAATTGAGACCATGCCACATGCACCATTACATTGAGAAAGACCTACTACATGGAAAAAATCTTGGCAAGTTCGAGGTATGGTTAATCGTGTTGTTTTAAAACACTGTGTAATATGTGCATATGATACATGCAATATGTTAGGTTCCTAGAAGTTCACAAGTGTATAGACACTACGTAGTACACCATTTAATTTGTAAAAAAACTGTGAACATTGATGAAACACTTGTGGTTTCCCGTGGTTTCTTATGTATTTAACATTTTTCAATAATATGTCTTCAGATGTATAATGTAACGTAGATCGGTCGATAAATGATCTGGTGGGTACATTGGTGTTTTCTCACATATGTCTCAAACTAATCGCAACACCGCGAGGTACTCCTTAACTCAATACACCATAGTTGGGACAATGCTCAAAGTTTGGAAGGGGCTGACCATGTCATTTGCTCAACCCTGACGAAGTCCGTGGTGCCCCCCCTCCCTCCCTAGAAGACATGGAGTGTATCTGGGGATTGTATCTGGGATTGTATCATGGAAATGCAAAGTGTTCGATCTCGTGTATTCCAATGTTCCTTCTCGCCCCCCCATCCCCAAACATGTCGAGTGTATGAGGGGAGTGTAGTGTGGAGTGTAGCAGAAATGCCTATCGACACAAGACACTTCTACACTTATGCCGCACTCTCTCTTTGTACACAAGTTTATGGATTTTATACATCTCAGATACATACTCCAATGTACCACGCCAATACACTTTTGACTTGGAGGGGAGGGCGGGAGGGCTATCCAACCCCCCCTCCATATTGAGAGTGTATTGGGGTGGTGTAGCAGAGAGTGCCGTGGATAGACACTCAGAAATACAAGTTGCGTAATTTTGATGACCCTCATCCATACTCGTTCCATAATGGGACCCCGACACCCAGTTGTGGACCCTCCCCTCTCAAATTTTCTCCAGTGTACCTGGGGAGTGTATCTGGGGGTGTATTGTGGAAATGTGAGGTGTTGGAACTTATTAATTTGAATGCTCCATCTCGCCACCCACTTCCCCCTCCCCACAAACACGTCAAGTGTAATTGGGGAGTGTAGCGTAAATTGTATCAGAAATCTCTATCAAAATGAGATATGTGTATACTTCTCTGGTAATCATTCTTAGTACACAACTTAAAGTATTCGATACACCTCACATACACACTCTGATACACCACCCCTATACACTTTCAACTTGGGGGGCGGGGGGGAGGAGGGGTAATCATGCCCCCTCCCCTCCATGGTAAGAGTGTATTCGGTGGTGTATAAGAGAGTGTCGCGGATAGACACTCAAATGTACTTTCAATCAGCACCTTTCTTGGTAAGAGAAAGGGAACCTGTCGGGCCCCTCAACCGTGAGGTACAACAGGTGTCCAGGCATGTAGAAACATAAAACCCCACTCCCGTAGTGCAACTAGGGAATTTGCTTGAAGTTCGGGGGGGCTCTTGAGAACAGGTTTGAGATTTGGGAATCTCAAACTTTTGAACCGCTTCGTTTGACTTGTTGAACCATCGAATTCAGGCGGGTGCAGTGTTAAAAAAAAAGGGAACCTGTGAGGTCTTGGTACCGCGGGACCTTGCAGGTGCCCGAGCAAGCAAAAACATGAAATCCCAAATCCCCAGTGTAAGAAAGGGGTTTACTTCTTGTTTGATGGCGAGAACTATCGAGGTTTAAATCAATGTTTCTTGTTGTTTTTGCTTCAGACATCGGCGACACCAATGTCAGAAGTGAGCGGCGTCGCAGTCGAAGTTGGTGAGGTCTGACTTTGAGGGCGAAGCTGCCTCGCTACTTCCTAGCGGGCATTTTTGGCCTTCACGCTTGGAGGCAACTGTATGTTTTGGACCCAAATACGCATGAATTGAATAGTTTTCCAACCAAAATCGAAGGAAACTTAATGTATATTACAACAAAGGATGACACAAATAGGTTCGGTACGATAAAGCACGCATAACACAAATAGTGTAGCAGCACATAATAGGACACATTTGTTAAGAGTATATCTATCACCTATGTGTCTCTCATAACTGAGAATCATTAGGATTTGAAAGTAACTTGAAAGATATGAGAACTCAAAGGAAGCTCAATGAAACGTTCAGGGTAGTGTACACTGAAGTATTTGTGTTTTTAGGATTTACAGATAACTTCCAGGAAGCATTCCTATCAATGGTAACTCATTTCCAGGAAACACCCTCCACATGTTTTCTATATTTGCACACTAGTTTATCAGTGTGTAATTTTGAGGTGATTGACCATAAATGACAAGTTCGGACCTGTGCCAGTCCCACTAGCATTGGGACTGGCACAGGTACCAGTCCCAATGCTAGTGGGAGCAAAGCTTGTCAAAGGTGACATCTTAGACTTTGTAGCAGATTCGTCAACTGTGTATCGCCTCGTGTTGGGGAGCTTGATTTACCTCATAGTGGCCATGCATCCTGACACCGGTTTTGCAATGGGAGCTGTTAGCCGCTTCATGGGTAGCCCTGCAACAGATTACTTGGCTGCCATGATGCATCTACTCCACTACATGAAGGGAGAGGCTGATTCAGAGCTTTTCCTCAGAGGAAGAAACAAGGAGCAAAATTTGGAAGGCTACACGGATGCAGTATGCATATCAAAACTGGATTATCAAAGGAGGGTGTCCAGACATGCACTCCTTTTTGGAGAGGGGTGTTTGAGCAATTGCAGCACACACTTGTGTGTCGACACTTGTCCTCTCTAGAACTTAAGCTGAATGCATCGCCCTTATGCAGGCCACAAAGGAGACCATCTGGCTGAGCCACATTCTTGGTGAATTTTGCGTCAACACGGATCTGGTCTTCCTCAACTTTCACAGCCAAAGTTGCATCCTTTTGGCCAAGTATACAGCATTTGATGCGTTGAAGAAACATATTGACATCCAGTTTCACTTAGTGCAGAAGAAGGTGAAGATGGGAGTGGTTCACTTGTAGTATTGATCCATATAGAAGATGGTGGAATACTCCTTGACTAATTAACATTCAAAGGAGAAGCATTTGTGGTGCTCTTAAGGCGTGGGAATATCTCCTAACACATGATATTGTTTGCTCTATGTTGGTGAGTATTAGCCAAGTGGGAGTGTTGGTGAACGATGGTGGCAAAACCCCCGTCTTCACTAGCAGCATGGCAGAAGGTGATTTGTGAGAGCAAGAAAGAAAGAAAGAAAAAGACTTTGTGACAGTAAATTTGGCAAGTTAGAAAATGTTTTTTTGTTCATATGGTGACATTGCAAGCATGCTGACACATCGTACGATGAAGTAATTGTGAAGCGGATGTACCGTTCGCGCATGGATGGCCAAACCTAGCAGTGGTGCACATAAGGTTTCCATGTGTGAGAACCAACAAGACATTAATGTAGAATCATTGTAAAAATGGAAAAATCAGTCGTGGAGTCAAAAAACACAAGTGGGAAATTCAGAGCTACAACTTTTCTGACCTTGTAAGTGTGCTCACCATCTTCCTAGAGCAGACATGGCAAGTCCAGTGCTCTTTAAACTTCTTAACAAACTGCTCTTCTGGCAAGCAGCTATTCAGCGATGTGAGTCGCATTTTGAGTGTTGGATGCTAGCTGATAAACCTACCAGCAAATAAGCGGTATTCCAACAGTCATATAGGCACAACTTTGGTGAACAGAAGTGCTAAAAGTCCCAGTTTATTCACCTGTGCCCTGGAACATTAGGGAGCGTTTTTTGGTGTGGGTATTTGCCTTCTAGTAGTTTCATACACTCAAGACACCTCTCTTGTGAGTAGTTTTCTTCTAAGTTGACAATTTGCTCCAAAGTCTCCTGTGACCACTGCAACTTTGTCAAAGTTCCAAGAACTATGTTGTGCTTCATTGATGCTGAAACATGGAAAACATACTCTCTGGATTTCAGGCTTTTCAACGAGCCATCAAGCATTTCCTAATTCCACAGCTTTAATGATCTATGCACATTAGTGCAGCAGTGAAAATCAGCTTAGATGTACGCCAGATTTGGGAAAGTGATCCTAGATCTATGCACGTGAGGAACCTTGCTCCAAGCTCCCAAACCATCAAAATAAGTGGGTTGCAGCCTTGGAAGGACCTCATTTTGATCCAAAAGAATCCCCAAAACACATATTATGCCGCAAACACAGGGGGTTGATGTCAACCCCTTGTCCTTGAGGCCTTTTGTTATGGCTTGTCATTCTCATTGATTAGTCTGCAAGTAGAAGATCTTGTTCCTCTTGCCATGGTCATCCCAATTCTATGTTCTCCTTCTTTTACACGCCCACACCATCCTCTTCCATAACATGCGATAAGGGCACACACCTTTGGACTTCACTTTGGCAGCCTTAGTATAGCCACTGGTTGCTTCAACGTTATAGATCTCGTGACGCTGATGTATCGACGGATACGGTTCCAACCACACCATCTGCCAAAGTAATTCCATGTGGCATTCCGCTGTTGGTGTAGAAATTGCTCCATCCATTAACTATAGAGTAAAAACTGACCTGCCATACCTTCTAGTGACAAAGGAGACAACTCACAGGGTGGACTTGCAACAAAAAAAAATATGTCTGTAAATTGTTTTGGACGAGCAGGTTTGGACCTAAGTCAAGAAGGGAAAAGGGATGATAAAACTTGCCTTGTCCTGACCGTCTACATAGCCATGACTTTTGGCAAGAACAAATGGAATTTTCATTCCTCCAATCAACTTCTGGCAAGACCAGAAGCTTTTTGAGGTGGTGATCTGACGCTTTGATTGTAAAGTATGGTGTTGTGGAGCCCCCATAACTACAATTGGATTTTCTTGAACCCTTTGACTATGCACCTTATACTTGGTGCTTCACATCAGTTGGAGGAACATGATTCTGAACAACACATGTGCTTCTTTAGTGAATCAAGTTTCCAGGATGTGATGTGCCGATAGTCTCGACTGCATGGACTTAAAGAAGAGAAACCTACAGAGGGGTTGCAACAAAGATAGGGGAGCATGTGTCATGTTAAAAGATTTGTCATTTGAATGTTGCAAGCATGTTACAAAGAATCAATCACAATTGTGATCGCATCCGTCAAATCGTAAAAAGATGGACCTTTTTGCAAACGTGTTTCCTCTACAGTTATTGACATTATATATTGTACGTGATTATCTTGAGGCATTTATTTTTCATCTCCCACACGTTGGGAGGCATGCCACGTAAGCAGAGAACCATAACACAATCTTGAAATAAGTGGTGAGCATCTGATTCTCCAACATTTCCTTGCTTGAATGAATAACAGAAGTGTGACACTTGCAATGGATTGCCAATGTCTTTGCATGTTTAATTCCCTCCTTTGCAGTGTGCACAAAGCTGCAGATCAACACCACATGTTTGCGTATAATGAAAATGGTGAAGAAAGGAAGCTGTTGCACGACGCCGTAGCCAACCTGAGAAAAATACCCAACTACCTTTGAATTGTAGTACTTTGGCCAGATATTCGGTCACATTCAGACATGTGAAAGAATAGAACAAGACACATTTTTACGTCCAGATTGAAAGGGAATAACTCTAAGAGGCTAAAACCCGCCTTGATTGAAAGGGAACCTCCAAAGCCCCGCTCTCGCAGGGCCTGGGAGGTGCACAAACATTTACAAACTCCATAATCCTTGAACATTACGAGGGGGGTTTGTAAACAGGTTCTAATTTGTCGATTTTGAGAAACATTCTGATATGTGACAGATATACGTGTCAACGCACATTGTACTTGTGAGTACATGAATTCTGTTTGGAGATGGCATAATGCTTTGAGGGAGGCCTAGCAGTATACAAGTAGTCCGGAGGAGAAAACAATATGTTGCAAATCCTGCATGCTTCAAACTCATTGGTTCATGCAAACATTGGTGTTCAAATCATTTTTTTTCTAGCTTCAAAACCTCATCTTCTCAGGCTATACGATCCCACTTCATGTTACTCCATAGGTAGAATTAGCACAAGTGAATGTCATGCACCACAATCAATGAATTTCATTCATTATTTTTTTGGTACATTATACATAAGTTTACTTTGATTAGTTGAAGCTCCCGCAACAGATGGATGAATTGGATGAAGACAAATTATGTCCTAAACAACGCCACTTTCCCACTTCCAATGCCCCTTCATCGATTTCCCAGAAAGCCGACCCCATGGATGGTTGACCCCATGGTTAGTGGCTCTAGAGTTGATGCACCTCGCCACAAATCGCTCATAGTAATGATTGTGAGACGATGCCTCTCCATTATCCATGACGTTGATGGGAAGATGTCTCTTCACGTTGCACCCTTGCCGTCTCACTCCCCGACAAAACTATTTAGCACAATGAGATAAATCGTGCTTCCATTGACGGTGAAAGAAAGGCATGTGTACCAATGTATCTACTTCCTCTCTACATAGTAACCATGGACGCGGAAAAATAGCAATACTACTTGCATGATGGATGTGGACATCTGGCAGGCACACTTCATGCATTTGAATTAATGAAATCATCATTTCTCCTTGTAGACATCCATCAGAGCCTACGTGCACGTGCACTTAAATGGTGTTTTCACGGATCTTCCTTTGGGGGACTGCTATGGATACATGAACTTAACAACATGACCACATGTTAGTAAGTCTTTGTTTGGCATCATTGCACTCGAGTGGAACAACACCGGGTATTGAGACACACTTGTGTTGGTGAAAGATAAGTTTTTTTTTGTTGTCATAGTATGTTTGCCACGTGATGTCATGTTCCACAAGAAGTCGTAGCTACAATCAACATCGTGGAGCCTATTATCATTTGACCTCCCCAAACCTGTAATCTACCACCCATAGCATGGAACGGGAGAAGAGATTGCCTTCCATGTTTCAAGGTTTGAATCGGAGTGGTTGACGTCACACACGTATCGATCACCATCAGCTTGTACCAATGTTCGACTTATGTGAACCAGAATAAAGTGTGTGATGCAAAACATTGTTGCAAACTGTGATGCCAACTTGTGTTTCAAAAACATCTAAACCAGTTGGGATGGATACGCCCACAATGCACACATAACTTGTGATGATGGAACGGGGATATGGCCTACCACCAGACATATACGTGCTTGCGCATGCCACTTTTCCCAAAGAGCATAGATGCATGCATCCAATACCACTCGCAAATGTTTCCGGTGATAAAACAAAATGCGGAATCATTGTTCAGTCGCCAACATTCTTCCGCTCATTCTATGATTGAACGCGCCTTTGGTGTGTTGAAGGCTTGCTTCCACATTGTGCGTGGTGTTCCCGCATACAGTCAAATCCATATTGTTCCTCCCTTGTATTGTTGAATAGAATTTAATTCAAGCTAAGGAGATGTGGCGGATGTGGTTAACTTTCCAATGGCGGTTGACGACACATAATAGAGACTTGTAACTTACCGTGTTGCAGTTCATGGGTGGTGGAACAGTGATGCTAGGATGCGTGCCTTGAGGAATGAGATTGCATAGGCCATGTGAACAGATTGCACTACCCAACATGCTGATGAGGATGATGCATTGGATGCGGAAGAAAAGTGAAACGTATAACATGTATTATGAAGGCAAGAAATTCAAGCACACATGCAATGCTATGCATCAAAGCTTTCACTTGTTCGTAAAGGCTTGTGCCTCTCTCCAACTGTGGGTTACCCTAAAGCACCCATTCCTGCGGATGTGTTTGAATCAACTCCACCACATGTCGATTGATCTTAAATGTGTCAATAACTGTTTTAAAATAAACCTCACCATCAGAGTTGATGAACTCCTCGCAATAGAATGGATCTTGCTTCAATGCATGACATAATGGAACCCATTTGTCAGAAAGAAGGTCTTTGCCATTGTTTACGAGGAGCACGACAAAACCATTTTTAATCTTAGGGCAATATTCCTTCATAATGCACTCCAACTTTGTGGTGTGCTACAGTAATATGTCACCATAGTCCAGATTTTCATCCACAATGCCTTTTCAACATACACAACTTTCGTCCTCCTAGGTGCGGCCGTCTTCCGATACAGGCACGATGTCATCGCCAACGGATGCGTTCTCACAGATGAAGGCGTCACCACCACAAACCTTTTCCACAAAAAAGAACTTTGTTGTAATGCTGTACGAAGGCAAATGATGCCCCTCCAATGAAGCCTACTTTAGGTTGATTTTTTCAGTGTTTTCCAACTACTCTATTCCAAGCTCAATTTTCCATGTCTTGTAGTTTAGTGATCCACCCAACGACCTAACCAGTCCGGAAGCAAGCTTTCAAACCTGCTCAATAGCGTCAAGGTGACTATGTAGGTGTGCATGGGAAAGACGCACGGAAAAGCCAAAAGATGCGATCAACAGAGGAGTAGTGCGGTCATAGAATTTTGATAACCAACCATTAGAGTAGCAAATCTCCGACGGATACTGAAACATAGCCTAAACTAATGTAGCATCGCGGTCACAAATCCTAAATCCTTTACGGAGGCAATCTTTAGTAGAACCTTCTGAAACATCCACAAGTGGCACACGCTTTTGCATCCTACTCGTTCATGGTGTACTAGATGGAATAGTCCCATGTTCTGGAAATGGATTTGCACGAATGAAATCACCTTGCATGGTCGGGGTGGGAAGGGTTGGCGCGATATTGAGAGTGATGGACTGACCTGGAAGTGGTGCATATGGAGTGTACATGGCAAGGACGTACACAGCCCGGGTCTTTTCAACCAATTTCTGGTGATTGAAGCTGTCCTCCTCTTTAGTAGGCTCTTTAGTTCCATCGTGTCCATGTTGCATGCTTGTGTAAACGTCGAGGTGTGGCATGGTTGCCTGCTAGTAGGGAAGGTGGTTCCCATAATGTTATCGGGATAGGCCTATCAAACTGCTCTAAGAGATAGTATTCAATTATGAGGAGGACAGGAAACCAGAAGATGAGGAGGCAGTCATGGATGCGACTGTGTTGTAAGTTGTGTGAAGCCCTTATAGTGCATTGAGTGACAATCGCTCAGTGCATAGTGCACGTGTTAGCTAGCGACTGGAGTGATATGCGTCCATCCTTATGCGGCTCGGTAAAGCGGCTCGGCGAGCATAGAGACACACGCTTGTGTGCATTCGTAAGTTCAAATCACAAACATTTAAACACTGACATGAAATAAAACCAGTACATTGATTTTAATGAATGAGTCAGAAAATGAATTTCAAACATCAATGAATTCAGAAATCTTGAACAATTTGCGCTTGGCTTTGCGTGGATTCATACATTCATCATTCATTGGTTAAAGTCCGATTGCCTACCTTTTGGCTGACGAGAATGGCCAAGATGAAGGATGGATAACGGTGAACTGCACAAACATGGTTTATAAATTGCTTGCACGATAGTGATTTACGAAGGAATTGCTGACGTCCGTAGCTGTTTGCAATCTGGCCACGGTGGAAACTCTGGCCATTTTGAGCGGGATGATTGATGAATGATGAAACTTAGTCATTGCGGAACCGCGGCCCAATAGAGATGATTGTTCAAAATGGAGTCCGTAGTCATGTTTGCGGTGGGATTTACGATGGAAGTTTTGAACGCAATTTGTGTTGTGCAACAAACAAGTGCGTCTTCACCAAAGCCGAAATCTTATATGCCTCCACTAAGTGCAACTGTGGGGCACTGCACTGCACAAATTTTTGACTCCGGCGCACTGCACACAATTGGGGGGTGAACCGGCATTGTGACTTTGCCTTTCATTATAGGGTTTCATCATTTTCGCGCCTAGAATATGATTATTTTTTTATCTTGTCATCAAAGGGGAACCGGTTCAAATCAGTGGGACCCCTATTGGTGTGTGGACTTTGGCATGACACCCTTTTGAGGACATCGAGGTTACTTGCGGTGTGGCACAATGCTATGGTCGAGGTTATGCTGGTCTAGATCCGTGCACCAGGTGAGTTCTACCATTGTGACGTGGAAACACATTGCCTCCATGTGTTATGTATGATCCATGCACGGTCTAGTCGAGACCCCGACACCCGGAGATATTTTCCGGGGTCACGAGGAAACCTTGTTTCTCTATATTTCTGGGATGATGTTTGACACGTAGGTGTGGGATTGACTTCTTGCACACTCGAGACCCGGGCATTTGGTGAGTTCCACCACTATCACGAGAAGACCTTGTGTTGCGGGTGTTTACGATAGACAGTGAGTGTGGTTCCTCACTCATCGTTGTGGTGACGGATGTGTAAGCCAGGGGGAGTGTTGGTTTGTGTGGCCTCCACCCCTCACAAATGACGGCCATGGTGATTACCCACGTACTCTGCAATGGTAGTGTGGAGCAGCAGTACTAGAGAGCACGGCAATATGATCTCAAATGCAGACGCAGCTGGCGCCCGAGCACCGACGAGTGCTGGCTCCATCCACTAGAAGCTGCCAGACAGCTACCACGACATCCTGGGTGCTTGCCGGGGTGCTTTGCGGTTCTTTCTATAGTCACTAGAGTTTTCTTGGTGGACTGGCTCTTGAGCCAGATTTGCATGTTTTGCATTGTCTGTCCACTGATCAATGCCGGACTTGTGCGTGTGACCAGTCGTAGCATCTGGCTCAAGATTATGCATCTCTGCGTTTGGATACCTATGCGCCTAGTTACAGCCAAAACTGTGGTTTTGGGCCAGTTTTAAGACAAACTGACATTGTTGCATGAGTCACCCGCCGTGTGCCACAACAGCTATTTATGATGTGTGCTTGTCAGCTATTATCTCTCTTTGCAATTCTATTCAACTTGAGCTTCCTGACAATTTGTACATGTCCCTACCCAGACCGTTGCATTTTTGTGCATGACCTGTGACTGTCATCATACACTGACTTAGCGCTGACGCTTAGTTAAGTGGAAAGTGGTTACCAAGGTTCCAGGAAGTTCCTCATGGTTTCAGAGCAAACGAGCCACAGCTTGTTGTGCTGTGCAGCAGAAACATAGCAGTAGTAGTAGTGAGTGGCAACAGCGACAGCCATCCATAGCAGTATCCGCATATCTTGGAGGCACCCGCCATGACTACGTTGCAGCGGACCGGTCGAGGCAGGAGAAACAGCGGCAGTAGCTGCAAGCAACAGCAGCCGTAGCAGCAGCATCGGTGGGAAACACATGTAGCGGGAGTGGCTACAGGCAACAACCTCGCTGAGAAATAGCAACAACACCGGGAGGCAGCAGCAGTCGTGTCTGGCTATCGGCCTGTACACAAAAAAAGGAGTGAAAAAAAGGCAAGAGAAGCAACTCGTAGTAGGATCTTGCGGTGGTGGGTGTGAGCAGTGGAAGCGCCGAGCGGCGACAACATCGTGCAAAAGCAGCAGCATCAGTAGCTACGAGCAGCATCAGTAGCGTAGCAGCTAATGGAGGCCCGTAATGGAGGCCAGTATCCGTAGTAGCAGCTACATAAGTAGCGGCGGCGACTAGCTATTGTAGCACCAACAACGTAAGGCAGCAGCCATAGTAGCAACTGGAGCAGCAGCGACGGCGAGCAGTAGGCAGATCAGCAGCAATGGCAACAGTGGTGGTGGCGGCAAGCAGCTTCAGCATGCCACCATAGCTACACACGCACGCAACATCAGTAGCAATAGCGCGCGCAATAGAGGCAGTTGTAACGGCAGCAGCTACAGCTGCCGCTCGCTTGCACCGCAAATCCATGGTATAGCTTCGCACTCGTCCACAAGCAACCTCGTCCACAAGCGAGCTCGCCGAGCGAGCTTGCTCGACGAGCTCGCCAAGCAAGCTCGGTCTGCGAGCTTGCCAAGCGAGCTCGCTTGACGAGCTCATCGAGCAAGGTCGCTCGACGACCTAGCTTGAGGTGAGGGTTGAGCGAGACAAAAGAAATGGGAGAGGACGGGGGGGGTCCTTGAGTGGGGCATTCGAGAAAAACCCTGAGAAGGGGTACCTACGCGCATCGAGCGTTCGGTGAAAATAAAAACAGGGGGTTGTCTCCTACTCCCTTCGCTTTTGGGAAGTGAATGATTCTTGTTTTTTTTTTTTTTACCTTTTAGTGTGGCTTGAAGCCACCTCCGCTGGCTGATGACAGGAACCGCTGAAGTAGCAGCCGCCGCAAAATGCACAACAATAGCAGCAACAACGAAGGTGGCTTGAGGCCACAGTTGTTGGCTCACAACGACACCTGGTGCAGCATCCGCAGCACCAAAGGTGAATTGAGATCGCACGTTGCGATAGGTGCGACATCGCCACCGTGTGGCAAAAGTACAACATTGTAGCAATACTCTATGGTTCACGGTATGGTCGTGATTGATGACATCGCAGCCCGTCTGAGAGACGTTGCTGTATTTGTATCCCTCTACGGGGTGCTTTACGCCACCAGGATCGAGTGTGCAGGACCATCACCCACGCCAAGCTCTTGAGATGAGCTATGAAGTATGGCCGTGGGCGTTGCTTGCGTCGTGGCCTACATCTGAGCCTCAACCCTGGTAACAACCACAAGCACACTGGTCGATGCAGCCGTGGCACGTGCCCTACTTTTCTTCAGGGTTTTGTGCCATTACTGTCAAGATAGGCAGCATGGCCGGCGCCAGTGCCAACAGCGCCCTTCTGGGTGGCATCCCCATTGGATACGATTGTCCCCACCTCCTCCTTTGGTGGATACATCATAAGGTGACGCCCGCCCTACACATGGAGGTGTGGAACCTCAAGCACATGGTCGAGCGGCTCCTTGACCATTTGACTCCCGAGTGAGCTACCACCCCGCCGCTGATGTCACCTCCCACTTCATCTCCATCCTCCTCTAGATCCTGCATCCCTTCCTCTAACGATGTTAGTATGCCATATCTCTGGTCTACATCCATCATCCTCTGCTCCGTTTTGGAGGCTATCGATATCATACCGATGTACGGACCCTCAGCCCCTTATCGTATTGCTCATGCTTGCACTCGTCGTGTGCGGCAGCAAGCTCCTTGTCTTGCACGTCGGGCGCAAGTAGTGCCACTAGATGCGACTGTGGCAGGAGTCACAGGTGATGAGATCCCCTCGCCCCCTATCCTCGGCTTGGTTTGCCGAGTCCCCACAGCTCCTGCCGAGGTGTCAGTCGTGGGGGGGATGGTTTGTCCGCTGACGTCCGCGGTGGAGCTCAGCATGGGTTAGGCGACTGCTGTGGAGCGCATAATTCGTTGAGGCAGATGACGCTACACAGTAGACTCACTTAGCAGAGAGTTCAACGGGGGGAGAGGTCCGCCTTGATGGAGACTCTTCGTCAGAGGAGGATTGGTCCGATGCTGAGTGAGATTCAGGGATGGAGATGGTGATCATTGATGCCTTGGCGGATGACGTGACAACGATTGATGCAAGAGCTGCGCCTTTCGATGTGCTTGCTCTCGCATTAGCTGGTGTGGAGACAGCTGCCATGGTGCCAGAAGCAGGAGCAAGAGGAACATGTGATAGAGATGCTAATGCCCAACCCACATCAGATGCTTGGGTGGTTCTTGAAGATAGTGATGGGTAGCGGGAGGAGGTGATGGACCGCCATGATGAGCCAAACTTCCTATATGTGGACCAGTCCTTTGTTGTGGGGTGGTCAGCCGCAGAATCGAAGGCAGATATAGAGGCCTAGTGCGATGCCATATTCTTAGTAGCAGTGGCACAAGCACAAGATGGCCCCTCAGTGGCAGCAGACGTCCGCTTGTGTGACATGGAGGATGCAGAGCGCTCTGCGGACCTCCGGCTCATCGCTGCCCTGACCGGTGTCACGGACACCATGGTGGTTCCAGCCGAGGACACAGCTACTCTTCTTTGAGTTACTGTTCCTGTACCCAAGCGCCTACGCATCACGGTCGAGGAGAAGGAGGCAGTGGTGGCTTGAGCGGAGGGGCACGTGCAGAGTTTCATGGTCGAGCTCCGAGAGGCTAGCAGCCGCTGTCACACCATGGATGTTCTTGCACGCCGGGCTGTCAAGGAGTGTGGAGAGGATGTACACAGGCCTCTTCAGGCAGCTGAGTGGTCTCTACAGGATGCACGACTAGGACAGGCGGACCTCCAGCAGTAGGTGAATGATGGATTGCGCACCAAGGGTCACGAGGAGCACCACGGCAATGACCGCACCTTTGATGAACGGGACGACGCCGCAGATGAAGATGTACCTACACATGCCGACGTCCAACTAGATGCTGACGGCCGAGCGAGAGGTGTTTCAAGAGCAGCAGGTGCCTTCGCAATAGCCGTTCCTAGAGCCCCACATGATTTAAGTGGCGACTCATTGTCTTGCACCCACGCCCTGCTAGCAACTCGTGGACAGGCGGTAATTGAGTTGACAACTGACGTAGAGGACATCAACTTGATCAAGGAGCAGGCACAGCTACACTCCTTCCTACGCGATAAGACGGCGAGGCTACAGGAGGCTATGGCGCGTGCCGACGCGCACACAATCAAGGTCTACAGTTAGGTTAATTCTGCGACTGACCGCCTACATGCCGTAGATGCAGCGAGCCAGTCGGCTGCCGCATCAGAGTTCGTCGAGCTCCAGACGTGCCTTGATGTTGCGGAGGCCGCGAGGCGATATGCAGCTCAACACTTGGAGGCCATACAACAGGTGATTGATTTGGAGGAAGCCCTCAGCCCCGCATCAATTACATCAGCAAGGGACGACAGCAGTGACAACTACGACAGCGACAACGATGACGACAACGATGACAACGACAGCGTCGACGGCGCTCCGGGGTGAGGCTCTCTGCAAGCACATCCCACTAGCATCGTCGTCACCCTTGCTATTGTTATGCAGGGGTATGTGGCCATGGGGGAGCCATGCTCCCTCCTCAGGGATTGTGTTAGGGGAGCCATCCTCTTTACTCATGCTGTCAGCCTTTGCAGACCAGCAGGAGTGTTGGTGAGTGGGCCTTGGCTTGACACACATTTTAGGACAACGAGTTACTTGGGATGTGCCACGATGCTATTGTCGAGGTTATGCTAGTCGAGAATTGCGCATCTGGTGAGATCTACCTGTGTGACATGGAGACCCATTACCTCCATGTGTTATGTATGATCCATGCATGGTCTGGTCGAGACCCAGACATCCGGAGAGTTTTTGCAGGGTCACGAGGAGACCTTGTTTCTCCGTATCTCTTGGATGATGTTTGACATGTAGGTGTATGATTGACTTCTTGCCCGGTCAACACCCGGGAATTCGGTGCATTACACTACTGTCACAAGCAAACCTTGTATTGTGGGTGCTTACTTTAGACTGTGAATGTGGTTCCTCACTCGTCGTTGTGGTGACAGATGTGTGAGCCAAGGGGGAGTGTTGGTTTATGGGCTTCCACCCGTCACGAGCGACGACCATAGTGATTAGCTCTATACCTCGCATTGGTGGTGTAGAGCAGAAGTACTGGATAGCATGGCGATATGATCTTTGATGCTGACGTAGCTGGCGCTAGAGCACTGATGAGTGTTGGCTCCACTCATTAGCAGCTGCCAGACACCTGCCAAGACATCTGTCAACCGGCCTGAGGCAAATGGACTAGAAAAGAGGGCCAATACAATAGCACCTGCCGTCCGCTCCTAGCATTTCAGCTAGGAGAAGATATCACCCTCAGGATCACGGTTCCACACTGAGCAGTTCCTAGGCAATCACTTGCTAGCAACCGTGTCCACTTGACACTTGGTCACTTTTGTGCGAGGTGCTAGTCAAAGACTAACTCCCGGGGCTTAGACCAACCAGTGTCTTCATTATTCTGTTCCTTAGTTGGACAAGTCTGTGAGGAGAATCTAAGGCCAGATTGTGTAATAAGAATGAGGACTAAGCCTGGGACATATGGTCCTAGGCCTGGCCTCTAAGGTGTGTGGGTAGTGGCACTTTTGGGGTGGTCACTCCACACCACCTCACCAGTCTGCCAATTGGCGCATCCACTGACCGCCAAGTGGCGCACTCTTCTCATGCATGGAGAAATGTCTAGGAAACTCCCCCTTGTGCAGGAAGGTCAAAAACCTTCCTGCGCACATCAAGGCTCGATCGTAAGACCTCTTGTTCCTAAGTCCAACATGCTATCCGTTACGCTACACTTCTGGTGTCTCGCATGGACTTACACCATGAACAAGGTTTGGGGGACTTACTCCAAGGGAACAGTGCATGCCCAACCTGTCCGTCAAGCCATAGCAATGGCCATGGGGCATAGAAGAACAACAATCTCTCCCTTACACCTTAGACGACCTGCTGTGGTAGTTTTCTTTGGCATGAACCTGTAGCTCTATGTTGTGTTTGTGCACGTCAACTTTCTGCATCTTTAGTTCTCATCACTTGCATCCACCATGCCGACTCCTCGAGCACGTGCAACATGCAAGTCGCTGTCTAGCGGCTTTGTCAAGAAGTCCGCAAGCATTTTCTTGGTTGTGACGTGTTCCAGTTCCACGACACCCTTGGCGACAAGGTCACGTGACTAGTGGTACCATATATCGATGTGCTTTGTACGCCGGGAGATCATGTCGTCCTCTGCCATAGCGATGGCACTTTGGTTGTCGATGCGGATGACGGTTGCTTCCTCTTGTGGTGCCTTGATCTCATCAAGCAAGCTGCGAAGCCATTGTGTTTCCTTACACACTTCGGAGAGTGCAATGTACTCCGCCTCAGCAGTAGAAAGCGAGATGCAGTCCTGCTTCCTGCTTTCCCACGAGACCGCACCACCATTGAAAAGACAGACAAACCCTGAGGTGGACTTCCTGTCATCAATCCGTCCTCCCCAGTCCGCGTCAGTGTAGCCTGTCTGTCGCAGCAAGCCTGATCCTTCTAGACCTCCAAGCCGAAGTCCGACGTGCCGAGTATTTTCTAGGTAGCCAAAAATCCGCTTCACGACTTGCCAATGTTCTGGCCCAGGGTTTGCCACAAACCTGCTCACCTGACCCACTGCATAAGCAATGTCAGGTGGCGTTCGCACCATCGCATACATGAGGCTCCCAACGACGGACTGGTACGGAATGTTTTGCATCTCCTTCCGGTCTGCCTCGTTGCTTGGTGACATGGAGGAGGAGAGCTTGCAGTCGGAGGGCATGGGGGTGCTGACGGGCTTGCAGTCCTCCATGTTGTAGCGCTTCAAGACGTCCATGATGTACTTGGTCTTGTTGAGCTCGATGGTGCCTGCTTTGCGGTTGCGGTGAACAGCTATCCCGAGGTAGTACTCGAGAGGTCCCATGTCCTTCATCTTAAATCTGCTGGCCAGATTTTTCTTGAGGTTCGTGAGGGCCTTCTGCGAGGAAGAACACATGATAAGATCATCCACGTACAACGCCAGAAGTAGCAAGCCACGTTCATCCTCCCGCACATAGACGCTAGGGTCATTCTTGCAATGTGCACAGGAGATCTCAGCCATGAAGCTGTCCATCTCCTTGTACCAGATCCGTGGGGCCTGTTTCAGCCCGTACAACGCCTTCATCAGCTTGCACACCTTACCATCGGGTACTTTAACACCTTCCGGTACCTCCATTAGCACCTCCTTGTCGAGCTTCCCATAAAGGAAAGCTGTCTTCACATCCATCTAGTGGATCTCAATGTCTTTGGCAGCAACGACGGCAAGCAAGGACCTGATTGAGGCAAACATGACAACCGGTGCGAAGGTCTCATTGTACTCAGACCCTGTGTGCTGTGAGAATCCTTTCGCCATGACCCTAGCCTTGTAATTGTTGATGTTGTCATCTTGCTTCCGCTTCAACCTGAGCACCCACTTTGAGCCCACCACGTGAGCGTTAGCGGGTCTGTCCACCAGCACCCATGTGCCATTTTCTTCGATGGACGCGAGCTCGTTGTTCACCGCCTCCTTCCTCTTGGCGGCATCGGGCCTTGCCAACGCCTCAGCCATAGTGAGCGGCTCTCCCTGAGCCAAACAGGACCAGCTCAGTCCAGTCCAGCTTCCGGCGTCATCGTCGTACTTTGGAGTTTGTTTTCTTTGTCGTGTGCTCCGACGTTGTATTGCTGGTGGATCTTTGCAATGCTGTTGCTCCTGTGCTGTTGGCTGCCCTAGAGTTCAGTTTTCCTCTTTTGAAGAGCCACTGGCCTCCGAGCTGGTCTCAGAGGCCTCGGACGTCTCCGACTCTGTGTCGGAGCTCGCCGTTGCGTCAGCCTGCGTAGCCGCTCTCCCTCCCAGACCAATGTTCTTCACGGCCTGCTGTACTGGCACCACTTGCCATTTTTCGGGAGCTTGATCTCCTGACTCCAGCAGCACCAATCACTCTCCCTGTTTTGGGGCTTGCGTGTGATCAAGCATCTCTTCCTTGCCTGGTTTCCTTTCATCAAAGTTTACGTCCCAGCTGGTGATGAGTCTTCTAACTGCCAGGTCCCACAAGCGGTATGTCTTGTGGACCGTCTCATAGCCCACCATAATGCACTTTCGCGCTCTTGCATCCAGCTTGCCGGCACCCTCACCTGCCTGGACCTTTGCCCATGCGGTGCAGCCGAATACTTTCAGGTGTGATGCGTCCGACTTCTTCCCTGACCAAACTTCTTGTGGCGTCATCTGTTGCTTTCCTTCTTCTTTCCACGCCTGCCCAGAGCAGCCGCAGGAGTCAGGTTGACAAGATAGCATGCCTTTCTTGTCGCTTCCGCCCAGAACCACGGTGGAAGCTCTGCATCAAAGAGCATGCTACGCACCATGCCAAGGATGGTCTGATTCATCCGTTCGACAACACCATTGCTCTGCGGCGTGTAAGGCGTTGTGGACTGGTGGGTGATCCCATGTTGCCGCAACCAGCCCTTGCATGCCTCGTACTCTCCGCCGTTGTCGCTCCGCATCGCTTTGACTTTCTTTCCGGTTTGCCGTTCCAACATGGCGACAAACTCCTGCAACTTTTCTCTGACCTCTCCCTTTGTTTTAAGGAAGAAGATCCACACCTTGTGGTCTATGAAGGTCAGAAAATACTTGCTACCACCGTTTGACGCCGTGCAGTAGGGTCCGCACACGTCGGTGTGAATCAGGTCAAGGGCTGATTCTGCGCGGCGACCATTGTGCTCAAAGCGTGTTCACTTGGTCTTGCCTTGGAGGCAAGGTTCACACAGGCTGCCACACCCAACCGCATCCTTCTTGCAACCATCCATGCCACGGACCAGCTGTTGTTGCTGGATGTCTTGGAGCGTGCTGTTTGCAATGTGCCCAAAGCATCTATGCCAGAGATCAACGTCTTCTTCCTTTGTGGCAAAGGATGCTTTTTCAGTTTTCGTTGGTGTGTTCTCCTACGTTGGTGCCGAGATCACTGCCTCCACTGCACCCGCATGACCCTCATCTTCCGAGCTCTTTGTTGCTGTTGTCTGCAATACGTAGAGTCCGTCAACCCGTGGAACCTGTGCCACGAAGATCTTTGTTGGTGTAGAGAACCTTGATGTCCTCGTTCCTGGCGATGACCGCCTTCTTCTGTGTGAACACCACCGTCATGTTGTTGTCCGTTATTTTTGACACGGACAGAAGGTTTGCCGCAAAGGAGGGCATGTAGACCACGTCACGTAGCCGTAGATCCTTCTCTGCACCATTAAGGCTCATGCTCACCAGCTTGTCTCCCACGCCCTTTGCGTTCACGATGCTACTGTTTGCACATATGAACCGCCGATCGGTGGGGCCGATGGAGACAAATCCAGCCTGGTCGTTGCTGGAGTGATGAGTGGTGCCGGAGTCAAGCCCGAAAGCTCCTAGCCAAAGCAGCGCCGCTCCTTTTGCCGGAGGCGTGCTCTGTGCCATCATGTTGGTGGCTTCTTTGCCACCCTTTTTGCTGCCTTTGTTCCCATTGCTTCCGCCGTCTTCCTTCTTTGGCGACCTGCACTCTCTTGCCCAGTGCCCAGGTTTGCCGCAGTTGCGGCAGTTGCCGTGTCGCTTGGGAGCCTTGCCGCCATTGTTGCCTCCGTCGCCACCGATTCCGCTTGCGCCTTTCTGACCAGAGGCTGACCCTTTGCTCCCGTGGCCACCGTAGCGTGCTGCATAGGCTGAGAAGTTAGCCTCACTTCCGCTACGGCGCATGACCTTGTTTCGCACGTACTCGGACACTGCCGTGTACGTCTGGTCGTCCTCCTTCCAGCCGCCCATGACGGTGATCATTTGGCTCCAGCTCTCCGGTAGCGCCATGAGGAGGATCATGGCTTGCACGTTCTCGTCAAGGTCCCAGTTCATCTGGCGAGCCTCGCCAATGAGTCCTTCAAACTCCTGTAGGAAATCGGGGATTGATTTGCCCTCATTCTCCTACATGCTGATCAGCCATTGAATAATCTGTTCGCGAGCGAGGTGGATTGGTGCACGCGCTTGAGCTTGTCATAAGCTTCGGAAGCCAGTGTGTACCCGGCAATGATGGGAACATACTTCTTAGCAATCACATTGCTTAGGAATGACATGATAATGTCATTCCGTTCCATCCATGCCTTGTGCTCGGGTGTGACTTTTGCAGGAACCTGCTCCTCTCCCTTCAGTAGTTTGATGAAGCCGCGCACTTTCATCACCAGCTCAAACTGCCATCTCCAAAGGGGGAAGTCAATCCCCTAAAAAATGGGGATTCCTCCCAAGGGTCCAAGACCTTGCAGCAGTGACGTAGCACTCACTGTTGCTCCAGTGGTCTGCCCTATGGTAGCCACTTTTGAGTTTGAGGACTGCCCTGCGGCAGCCCCCACTCCTCCTGATGGGTCAACCATTTTTGTTGCCGTTATCTGCTTCCCACGTCTCTGCTACGTTGAGGCCGATGTAGGTTGATTTTAGCTGATGTTTGCTACCGGTTTTAGGAAGCAAATCCGTTGCTTACCCCTCCAGCCGATGTTCACCTGCAGACCGAGAAGATATGTACACCAACACATCTAGGGTCTTCCCACCAAGGGCAGAGCTTGTCCTCGTTGGGACACAAGGGTCGTGCCTCCAAGGGCAGAGCTTGTCCTTGGTCACTATGTGCTGAGTGCAGACCAAGTCGTTGGAGGTGATGAAGCTGATGGAGCTGATGGAGCTGTTGGAGCCGGCGTGCGCACCTAGAGAGAGCGTACCAGAGTTGAGCGAAGCGTGCCTTACAGCTGGTCAGTGTGGGCCCATAACCCTTTGTCAACCGGCCTGAGGCAAACGGACTAGAAAATAGGGCCTAAAACAATAGCACCTGCCATCCGCTCCTAGCATTTCAGCTAGGAGAAGATATCACCCTCAGTATCACGGTTCCACACTGAGCAGTTCCTAGGCAATCACTTGCTAGCAACTGTGTCCACTTAACACTTGGTCACTTTCGCACGAGGTGCTACTCAAAGACTAACTTCTGGGGCTTAGACCAACCAGTGTCTTCTTTATACCGTTCCCTAGTTGGACAACTCTGTGAGGAGCATCTAAGGCCAGATTGTGTAATTAGAATGAGGAATAAGCCTGGTACATATAGTCTTAGGCCTGGCCTCTAAGGTGTGTGGGTAGTGGCACTTTTGGGGTGGTCACTCCACACCACCTCACTAGTCCGCAAATTGGTGCATCCACTGACTGCCAAGTGGAGCACTCTTCTTATGCATGGAGAAATGACTAAGAAACTTCCCCATGTGCAAGAAGGTTAATAACCTTCCTGCGCACATCAAGGCTCGATCGTAAGACCTCTTGTTCCTAAGTCCAACATGCTATCCGTTGCGCTACGCTTCTGGTGTCTCGCATGGACTTGCACCACGAACAAGGTTTGGGGGACTTACTCCAAGGGAGTAGTGCATACCCAACCTGTCCGTCAAGCCATAGCAGTGGCCATGGGGCATAGAAGAACAAAAACATCCTCGGTGCTTTCCCAAGTGCTTTGCGGTTTCTATGCAGAGGCTGGAGTTTTCTCAGTTGACCGGATCTTAAGCCCGATTTGCATGTTATGCATTGTCTGTCTATTGGTTTTTGCGCATCCCTCATTGTGCTCTGTCGTGTCCTACCGGCTTGTGTACATCGGCGTGCAGATGACTGACGGCGAGACTCGACGCTCATGGAGCATCATCCGGTGGAGCCGAAGCACGCGGAGGTCTATTCGCAGTTCGCTGGAGCCTCCTCTCTCCGACGACGTGCTCAGCTCCATTGGCAGGCCTCCTCGGCAGTCGTGCCGCCGGCGGTCACCGCCACTGAAATTACTCTCTGCATGCATCTAGCGTGTCACGTCGCGTCTGCATCGTCATGCTCTGCCTAGGGTCCGTGTTGCGTGCTGCATGGTCCTGTTCGGCGTCACAGACCACCGTAGGCACTGCCTGGGTTCGGGCAGCCATAACTCCTTACAACTATTTTTCTAGATGATTCTGATGGCACGACTGCGTTTGCAGCGTTGGTATAATGGTATGGTCCAGTTTTCAGGCAAAACGGACGACGCCCGGGTTTTGGGCTGTCGGGCGTCTGGCAGGGCTCACCGAGAAAACCCTGCCTGCCAGAAAATAGGTCCACAGGTATTTTCTAATTGGCTGGTTAGTTGAGTAACAACTTCTAGACTAGTGGGGGGGGCCTAGAACTTGGAGGGGTCTCCCATTGTTGTTCATTCTTCATTCCTAATCAGTTACTATCAGTTTTCAGCTGCTTTCTGGCGCTAACTCTTGCGCGCACGTTTCTGAGTAACAAACCCAGAGCTTCCAGACTTGCACTCTAGAGCAGCAGACTCAGGGGGCAGCTGACTTAAGCAACGAGCATGGAAGCCCGCACGATGCATCAACAACGCTGCTGCCCCAACCTGCTGCATAGACTTTCCATTTTGGTATCAGAGCCAGAGCGTAGCAGCAGCAGCAGAAGACTGGCGAACAGGTGCCAGACATCGCCGGCGGACCCCAATACGCGCCAGTGCAGGGGAAATGCTGCCGGATTTTTTCCGACAGCATTGACCCTCCTGGTGGCGGCGTCAGATTTTTTCCCATGGCCACTCGGCCAGGGGAAATACTGCCGAAGTTTATTCAGCAGCAGTGACCCCCACGCGTGACGCGAGGAGGTTAGCGGCACACGGTGTCTGACGTCTGTGGGCGACGACGCAAGCGGCAACGTCACCCAGGTGTAGTGATCGGCACCACCAACAGCAATAGGCAGAAGCAGCAGCTTGCAGCAGCCCGCAGTAGTAGCAGCTCGCAGCAGCAGCAGCAGCAGCGCACAGTAGTAGAAGCAGCGCGCAGCAGCAGCCAGCTACAGCAGCAGCCCGTTGCAGCAGCAGCCCACAGCAGCAGCCCGCAGCGGCAGCAGGCAGCAGCCACAGCACGCAACAGCTGCAGCAGCGTGCAACAGCAGTAGCGGGCTGTAGCAGCTGCTGCAGCTCGCTGCAGTAGCTGCTACAGCGAGCTCTAGCAGCGGCCACTTATAGCAGTAATAACAGCAAGCAGCAGTTGGCAGCTGCCAGCCGCGGCTGCTGCTGCTCACTGCTCGCAACGAGTAAGCAGCGAGCAGCAGCCCCCTGCTGCCAGCGAGCAGCAGCTCGCTGCTGCCAGGCGAGCAGCAGTTCGCTGCTCGCAGCAAACAGTGGGCTGCTGCCCGTTGTGACAAGGAAAAAAAAGGGAAAAAAAAAACTTCCCCCACCCTCGCAGCTCGCTGCAGCAGATCGCAGCAGCAGCGAGCAGCTGCTGCAGCACGCAATAGTTGCAGCAGCGCTCAGCAGCAGGAGCGAGCTGCAGCAGCCACAGCAGCTGCTGCAGCTTGTACCAACAGCTGCTGCAGCTGCAACTACAGCAGCAACAGCAACAATAGTAGCAGCTACAGCAACCGCAGCAGTAGTAGTAGCAGCATTAGCAGCAGTAGCAAATAGCAGCAGCAACAACAACAGTAGCAGTGGTAGCAGAAGCAGTAGTAGCAGCAACAGCAGCAAGGAGTAGTAGCAGCAGCAGCAACAGCAGCAACAGCACCAGCAGCGGCTGTAGTAGCATCAATACCAACAACAGCAGCGGCGGCCCCAACATCCGCCGCTGTTGACATCAGCACCCCTCTGCTGATGTCACTACTGACGTCAGTGCTGACGTCATCAACACACAAAAAAGAAGAGGGGGAAAAGGGGAAAGGGGGAAGGCCAAAGGGGTGGGTAGACTCTCCACTGCTCCTATCTCCTGCTGACATCAGCAACACAAAGACAAAAAAGAAAAAAGAACAAAAAAAAACAAGGGACACTAAGACATGGCTGGTAGTCCTGGTGAGGAGGGGTCCTCCTCTGGTGGGGGGACCCCTACCCTTCCTTTCTTATAACGATTGCTGTAGCAGAAGCAGCAGTAGTACCCGCCGCCGCTGTAGCAGCCGCAGCCGTCGCCGCCGCAGGAGCAGCAGCTGCCATCGCCGCAGCAGCAGGAGCAGCCGCCGCCGCCACGACAACAGCAGCTGCCACCGCCGCACAAGCAGCAGCCGAATCAGCAGCAACAGCAGCCGCCGCCGCCTCAGCAGCAGCAGCCATCGTCGTTGCAGCAGTAGCAGCCGCCGCCTCTATAGCAGTAGCCGCCACCGTTGCAACAGCAGTAGCTGCCGCCCATACAGCAGCAGCCACTGCCGCTGCAGCAGCAGCAGCCGCCGCCCCTACAGTAGCAACATCAGCAGCAGCAGCAGCCCACTGGTAACGTTGGCGACAACCCTGACCCACTTGTTGCTCTTCAGCAACAACTCGCTGCCTTGACACAACAGCTTACAACGCTACAGCCAGTCGCCTCCCACACCGCCACCAGCTTGCTGCCGTCGTTGATCCCTCCAGGGCACGCTAGCCCCGCTGTGTCCGCCACCACGTACAACCTAGGTCAGCAGCAAACTCAGCGCCAGCGGCAGACAGTGACCTCTGTCCTTGGCCCCACTCTGGGTGCCGGCCGTAGGCAGAAGGAATTTGAGACACCGCCGCCGCCGCTTCAGGCCGACGAGCAGTTCCGGAGCTGGGCGATCAGCTTCCGGATCTGGGCGCAGGGTGAGGGTCATTTGGCCTACTACACCCTCCCTTACAACTCCACCCAGGCCGATCAGCTATATGACGGTGGTCGCGCCGTCCGCGCCCTTGTACCAGTCGCCCCCCCAGCTTCCCGCCTTGCCTTGGAGCCCTTCCTCGGCGACTTCACCACTCATGACATCCCAGACCCTACAGCCGCATGGCACGTCCTTACCAGACCCCATTGCCTGTCCAGCGACGCTGAGATCAGCCGTCTGCTCCGGGGGTTCAAATCCCTGCACATGGGGGAGACCGAGATGGTCACTGCCTACTGGCAGCGGGCGGAGGACATCCTCCTTTGACTCGGCAAATCTGCTCCGCACCCTCAGTCCGCGCTCCTCACCATCAAGCGCGACGCCACCAGCGCATACGCAGACGTCTTCGTCCACTACCCTCAAGACGTACTCTCGACCATGGAGGCCTAGGGCACTCTCATGCCCTGGGCATATGAGCTCTTCCTCCGCATTGAGGCACCTTGCCAGGAGTCCCAGCTCCATCGCGCTGAGGCCCTTGCATCCCCTGTCGTTGCCGCCCCTGCCGTTGCCTCCGTGGCCGTTTCCCCCCTGTTGCAGCTACCCCATCGCCCTCCGGGAAGAAGAAGAAAAGCCGGAACAAAAAGGGTACGGGTCCATCGCAACATCAGCATCAGCAATCATCGACCGGTTCCAGCGGTAGCGGCTCGGTCTGCCACAACTGTGGCCAGCCCGGGCACGGGTGGTACACATGCCCTCTCCCGACGGACGAGGCCCGCGTCATGGCCACCATGCGACGCGAGCGGGGGCGCCGCCTCGCCTCTGCCGCCGTCGCTTCTGGTGGTCCTTCCACTCCGACCTCGTCCAGCAGCTCTGCCACTCCGACAGCTCTGCCTGTCCTGCAGACATCCGCACCGCAGTAGTACTACCCGTCGCAGTACTACCCTCAGCCGTCGGCACCTCCGCTTCCTTTGTCGGCTCAGCCCTCCTACTACCCGGGCTCTGGCGCCGTCACTCCGCATTCCGTCTCCACTCCTAGGCCGTCATCCCAAGAGCGTCAGCTGGAGCAGTTCATCGCACTCCAGCTTGGCCTCCCTCACCCTCCTCCCCAGGGAAGTGCGAGTTGCGTCACCTCCTTCCCTCCGACCCATCTCTGCATGACTGAGATTGAGCTGCGGTTGTGTCCCGTTCCCTCGTCTGTCTCGTCATCTCTCGTGATCTCCCCCACCCCACTTCTTGACGACATTGCATGGCTTGACGACTGGCAGTCCTGTTTTGCGCCTCCTTCCACCGTGTCCGCGTCCCTCGCTTGCTGCCATGTGACCGTGACTGATCTGGCAACCCCTGTCCAGGACCCTGCTGAAACCCGGATCATCGACTCCGGGGCCACGCATCACATGACAGCCTCTTGCGAGGCCTTCAGTATGCTCGGTCCTGTCGGCGATGTCTCCGGTGTCCGGACGGGCTCCGGACAGGTGTTGCCTGTCCGTGGGGTAGGCGTCGTTCGTTTCCGTGGTCCGGCCGGTGACGTCTTTCTGACTGATGTTCTCTTCGTCCCTGGTCTCGAGCTCAGCCTCCTGTCCGTGACTGTCCTTGACCGCATGAGCATGGACGTTGTGCACTCATATGGTGTTGGCACTATGTCGTTGCGTCCGTCGAGTCTTGTCGTCCTGCACGCCACCGCCTGTGGCAACTTGTGGCACGTTCTACGCCTCTCCTCCTCCATTCCCATCTCCTCCCCGTCGGCTGCGACCAGTCATGTGTTAGTTACCAGCACACTTTCTCCTCAGCACACCCGCCTCTTGCACTGTCGCCTTTGCCACGTTCACTCTGCCGCAATAGAGAGCATGCTCCGCACCCAGCGGTCCAAGGGCCTTGATCCGGAGACTTTCCCTCTCCCGTGCCCCACTGAGTGCATTGACTGCGCTCAGGGGAAGATGCACCGGTCCACGTACCCCCTATCTTCCTCCCGTACATCCGCCCCCCTTGACCTTGTCCACTTGGACGTCATGGGCCCTCTCCCCACCGAGTCCGTTGGTGAGCATGGCCGCTATGTCCTCACTCTTACGGACGACTACTCTCGCTACCGTTGGCTCTTCTGCCTCAGGCAGAAGAGCGTTGTCGCCCGAACTATTCAGGACTGGCTTATCCTCGCAGAGCGCGAGTGTGGCCGCCCCCTTCACCACTTTTGCTCCGATCGCGGTGGCAAGTACCTGGGTGAGGCCACGACGTTTCTCGCCTCCCGCGGTATCTGCCATGAGACGTCTGCGCCCTACACACCCGCCCAGAACCGCGTCTCTGAGCGGTGGAACTATACCATGGCCGACGCCGTCCGCACCATGCGGGTCGAGTCCGGTCTCTTCGATGGCTTCTATTTTGAAGCCATGGCCTACATGACCTGGGTCTGGAACCGGGTTCCCCACGGTCCCCTTTCCCGCCAGTCCACGCCTTATCAGCACTAGTGCGGTCGGCGTGTTGACCTCCACCCGGCTCGCATCTGGGGCTGCGTAGCCGTTGTGTGGCTACCCATCTCACAGCAGGGCGGCAAGCTCGCCCCCCGCGGACGTCCCTGCACCTTTCTCGGCGTGTCTAGTCAGTCCAAGGCCTGGCGCTTCTGGGACCCATCCCGACACTACATCATCGAGTCCCGCGATGCCCTCTTCTTTGAGGACCTGTTTCCCCATGACCTCATCTGCTCCGGCTCGTCTGTGTCCCTCCTGTCACATGGAGGAGTGGTGAGTTCGTCCTCTGTCCTGTCGCTTCCGGGTGACACATCACTCCGTCCCTCCGGGCCGGCAGCCCCAGCCGCGTCCGCTGGCCCCTCCGAGCCCGCAGTCCTAGTCGCGTCTACTGGCCCATCCGGGCCGGCAGCCCCAAACGCGTCCGTTGGCCCCTCCGGGCCGACAGCCCCAGTCGCGTCCGCTGGCCCCTATGGGCAGGCAGCCCCAGTCGCTTCCAATGGTCCCTCCGAGCCGACGGCCCCAGCCGCGTCCGCTGGCCCCTCCGGGCCAGCAGCCCCAGTCGCATCCGCTCGCCCCTCCGGGCCAGCAGCCCCAGTCGCGTCCGCTTGCCCCTCCGGGCCAGCAGCCCCAGCTGTGTCCGCTGGCCCCTCTGGCCCAGCAGCGCCTGTTGCGTCTGCTAGCTGCTCTGGACCAATAGCCCCGTCCGCCTCCGTCGGCACGTCGGACTCAGTACCATCTTCTGCTTGACCGCGCTACACACGTGGCCCAGGCGGCAGCCTCTGACTTCGGCCGACAGTGAGCGCGCAGACCGTCGCTCCCCGTCCCGTGGCACCTCGGCCCCTTGTGGCTCCACGTGTCTCCTCCACTCCCACCATCGTGAGTGAAGACCGTGAAACAAAGGCTCTCGACGTGACCACTTCTGCCATCATCGTTGACCTTCACCCGGGCTCTACATAGGTGTACGCAATGCTTCATCACGAGCATCGGCATGCTATTGTGGCTACACTAGCACGCATCCCACGTGGGGCTCCTGATGCACACGCCCTCTCAGTCCGGTCCACAGCACGCCCAGAGGACCCTTCCACCCTACGCGAGGCTTGAGCCTCCCCTGAGGCCGCACACTGGGATGCTGCCTGTGCCGAGGACCTCGATGCTATCCGACAGCAACACGTGTATGACCTCGTCAACCTCCCTCCAGGTCGGAAGGCCATTGGTGCCAAGTGGGTCTTTCGGCGTAAATGGAAGCCTGACGGATCCTTGGACAAGTACAAGGCCCGTCCCACAGCAAAGGGGTTCGCTCAGGTCCCTGGGGTCGATTATGACCAGATCTTCGCCCCAGTTGGCCGGTTCTCCACTAGCCGGGCGCTCTTCAGCCTGGTTGTCCAACAGGGGTGGGAGCTGCATCGGATGGATGTGAGCAACGCATTCCTCCATGGCTCACTCGAGGGTGAGGAGCTCTACATGACGCAGCCCACGGGCTTCGATGACGGCACTGGGAGAGTTTGGCGGCTGCGGATGACCCTCTATGGCCTGAAGCAGTCACCTCGGTGCTGAAACCAGGAGATCAGCAGTACGCTTATCCGTGGCGGCCTCCAGCGCAGCACCGCTGATCCCGCACTGTTCGTCAGCCCGCGAGGTCACACCTTCACCGCGGTTCTGGTCTACGTCGACGATCTCCTCATTACGTCGCCAGACGCGATAGCCATCCAGCGCGTCAAGGACTTGCTGCACGCCGCCTACCAGATGAAGGATCTCGGGTCTACACGAGTCTTCCTGGGCATGGAGCTCGAGCATGATCGCTCCCAGGGCATCCTGCACGTCCACCAGGCTGCCTATGTGCAGACCCTGTCCACTCGCTTCGCCGAGGACTTGCCCCTCGTGCCTAGCGCATCCTCACCCATGTCACCCGATGGCCAGGTGATGTTGAAAAGTCACGACCCAGCTGTTGTGGGGGAGCCAGTTGATGTGACCACGTATCTGCGGGTCATCGGGTCACTGATGTTCCTGGTGACGACATCGCGTCCAGACATCGCGTTCGCCGTCAACCTCCTGGCCCAGTTCTCTCAGGAGCCGCGTCACCTCCACTTTGAGGCCGCGTTTCGAGTACTGCGCTATGTCGTCTCGACCCCTCGGCGAGGTCTCATGTTCCGCCGTCAGCCGTCCGTCTTCAAAGTGGGCTACATCGATAGTGACTGGGACGGCAGTCCAGATGGTAAGAGTCGCACTGGCTGGATTTTTCTGGTCAGGGGCACAGCTGTGTCTTGGCGCACTGGCAAGCAGGGGTGCATTGCACGCAGCACTGCTGAGGCTGAGTACGTGGCCCTTGGCTCAGGCGCGTGTGAGAGTGTGTGGCTGCATTGTTTGCTGTCCGAGTTGCGTCATTCTGTCGCATCCATCACCTTGCATTGTGAAAATTAGAGTGTCATGGCCATCGCCGACAATAACGGTGTTCATCACACACGCACAAGGCATATCAATGTTGAGTATCACTATGTACGTTCGTTGTTGCATGACGACAGCATCATCATCGTATGGGTTGAGAGAGCACGACAGTTGGCTAGCTTCCTGACCAAGGCACTGAAGAGGGACTCGTTCCAGAAGGCTGTGAGTTTAGTCAGCGTGCGTCCGTGAGTCGTCCTCTTTGTCTCTGCCTACGTCCCTGCGTACCTTGGGGTAGTCTCGATGTTGATTGTTTCTCTGCCCGCCCATGTACATTACGCCTGTGAGTCATGGGGGAGTGTTGGTTTTTGCGCATCCCTCGTTGTGCTCTGTTGTGTCCTCCCGGCTTGTGTACATCGGCGTACAAATGACTGACGGCGAGACTCGACGCTGATGGAGCGTCATCCAGTGGAGCCGACGCACGCGGAGGTCTACTTGCAGTTAATTGGAGCCTCCTCTCTCCAGCAACGTGCTCAGCTCCATCGGCAGGCCTCCTCGGCAGTCGTGCCGCCGGCGGTCACCGCCACCGCAAATTGCTGTCTGCATGCTAAGGGGAACTGTGCGGTTCAAACGGGACCAGAATCACATCAAACGAGCAAGTGTAGACCAAGTTAGGGTTCACTAAAGGAGGGCGTCCATGGCGGCCCTCATCTGTCCTTGCTCATCGACGAGCAAGAGTGCCTGCGGGTGAGTCTCGCTGATCGAGCTCACCCAGCGGCCAGCGAGCGAAGCTCGCTGGCTCGCTCCCAAAACTCGAGGGCAAAAGTCCCTCGAGCCCCAAAACCTAAAACAGCCACAACTTAAGTTTGTGTCCAAACTAAGGCAAACAAACATATCATCAGCTAGCTAAGAGGACTAAACTAGGTCTGTAAACATAAATCAGAGCAATGGAGTGAAACAAGCACGTGGGCCATAAATCTAGCTTTTGGCTCCCACGACTGGCATGGGCTATGCTGAAGAGAGGGAGACGAGCACGTGGGTGAAGCAGAGGAAGATGCGCAGTGCTTGCCCACTTGTGGTGCGTGCGCTCACTGTGCGTCGCCTCCGCTCTCTGTACCAGCATGCCCTGCACACTCATGACCACCACAGAGGAAAATATATACAGAGGAGAGAATTAACACGCCCCCTTGGACATGAGTGTAGCAGGTGTGCAACCAAGCTGTTGGAGTTGTTGGTGAAGTGAGGGAGAGGGTAGAGCCTTGGTAAGGAAGTCAGCAAGCTGGTTAGTGCCTTTGGTGGGGCAGACCAGCACAGCGCCGGCGTCAACTGCCTCACGAACGAAATGATGTTCTACGTTGATATGCTTCGTGCGTGGGTGCAACACACCATCATTCGCAGCAATGCGACGCGCTGCGGAGCTATCACTGTGCAGTGACACAGCGGGCACATGCATTCCTAGCTCCTCAAGCAATCTAGCCAGCCAAATTCCCTCACAAGCCGCTTCCCCAAGTGCCATGTATTCCGCTTCTGCCACGCTGCGTGCCACACACGACTGTTTTGCACTGGGCCATGACACAGCTGTACCCCAGACACGAAAAACATACCCTCCCCGACTGCGCGCCCGTTTGTCGCGCGCATAGTCACTGTCACAAAATCCATCCAGGAGGGAATTTGAAGTGGGGGCAAACACAAGACCAACCTCAGCAGTGTCCAAGACATAGCGCAGCAATTTCAACAACGCTTTGAGATGTGTGCTGCGTGGCTGCTGGCCAAACTGAGCCAACACATTGACCGCACATGAGATGTCAGGACGTGTTGTGGATGCCAGATATGAGAGACTTCCAGTAATCTGTCGGTATAGTGTGGGATCACTGTCTGGTCCGTAGTCTGTGGTGTGCACGTCCAACAGGTGGGCATAAACATCAGGGCTCATGGGTGAGTGTTGGCGGGGCAAGTGAGTTACAAGATGCTGAAAGCGTGAAGTGAGATGTGCGATGAACCGGCCTTGGTGCAAGGTGAGTGTGCGTGCAGCTCTGTCTCTGGTGATT